>CM053506.1:107036966-107092583 GCA_028627145.1 Eidolon dupreanum
GGGTGGGGACACGGACAGGGTGGGTTCTCGGGAGCCGAGGTGGGGTTCTTCCAGAACTTCAAATTGTGAGCCCCATGAGCCCCCCCTTCCCCCAAGTGGGGCGCCCTGCCGACCTGTGCGGGTGTGCGGCCAGTCCCTGGAGCTCATGAGGCGCCGCATGGTGTCGTACCGCGAGTCGCAGTTCTCGCGGTTGAAGCAGTACCAGCCGCCTGCGGGCACAGCCACCACCTCAGGGCCCGCGTGCCCAGGCGACCCCCGCCCACCCCGCCGCTTAGGCCCCTGGGACGCACCTTCCAGAAAGAGGAGCCACCGCCGGCTGCCCTTGGATTCCTTCAGGTAGTAGCTGCAAGGGAGGGCGGGCGGGGCGGGCGGTCAGCGGGGCAGCTCCGGGCCCGAAAGGGTCATTCCACCTGTCGCCCGGCGCGCGCCGGCCGCACGGGGGCGCCCGCGGCCGGGCCCCCGCAGAGCGCGCCCGCGGACCAGCGGCCGACAGTCCCGGGAGGTGGCGCTCGCGGGGCGGGGAAGGGCCGCGAGGGGATGTGTGGTCCGTGGAAAATCCCCACGGCCCGCCCCGCGCGGGACCGGCGCCGGCGGCCCGGCCGAGGGGCGTCTTCGCCGGGGCCCAGGATCCTCCTGGGACGCGCAGCGGCACTTGGAGCGGGCAGAGAGCCCTCCCTGGAGGAGTGTGTGTGGGAGAGGGCACCGCGGCGGCCGGGCGCGCGAAGGGGCGCGGGCGCCACCGAGGCGGGTCGCAGCCTTTCCTACTGAGGCCCGGCTTAACGGCCCGTCGCGTTGCTCGGGCTGTGGCCCGCTGGGCGTGTGGACTCCCTGGACCCCTCCCCAAGCCTCAGCCTCGCATCTTTCCTTTATCTACTTCGGGACTGGAGAGGGGTGACTTCTGCACCCCAGGTCCCTCTGTCGCTCCCGCGCCCCCTCCCTGGTTCTCGGCGGGCTGGCCGGGCTCCCTGGCCGCCCTGGCGGCTGCATCCAGCCGACCGGAGGCCAGCGGGGTGGGGGTGGAGGTATGGCAGGACTCTCCCCGCCCCGCTGTGTCGCCTCCTCCTGCCGGAGCCAGGGCCACTCGCGGACTGCCATCTCCCCGCCCAGGGACCGAAGGACGCGAGCAGCGGGACAGGGCACCGGTGGCCCAGGGGTCAGTGCCCGGGCTGGCCGGGAACTAGAGCTACAAGCGCTGCCCCAACCCCCGCGCAGCGAGCCGCGGAGCCCGACGGGGAGCTCTGTGCCCCGGGGGCGGCAGCTGCCCCGGGCCAGGGGGGAGGGTCCGGCGCGGAGGCTCCGCGCGTTGGAGCGGGGACAGGGCGGCGGACGGTGCGGGCACCAAGGCGGCGGGGAGGCCCCGCGCCCGGCGGGCGCCGCCGGCAGGGGCGCGCCGGGCGGGCGGGCGGGGGCGGCCTTACCCGGCGGGGCTGCCGTCGTTGCAAGTCACCGAAGTGTTGAGCAGGAGGTGCAGGCGAAGGTCCTCGCTGAGCTGCTGCGCGGAGCAGGGGTACAGGGACTGCGCCAGGCTCTTGACCTGCGCCATGAAGCTGTCCATGTTCCCCTCCACGGCCGTGAAGTCCAGCGGGAAGCTCTCCACTGGCTGCGCCGCCGCGGCCGCCGCCTCGACCCGCTGCGGGGGCGGGGGCGGCTGCTGGCTGCGGCGCCGCCAGGACTTCCTGCCCTCGCCGCCCCCGGCCCAGTGCATCAGGCCCAGCAGCAGCAGCACGCGCACCCCTCGGCCCATGGCCGCGCCGCTCGGGCCCGCGGCCACCTGCGGAGAGTGGGCGGCAGTGAGGCGGCGGCGGCGGCGGCGGCGGCGGCGGGGGCGCGGGGCCGGGGGCGTCCGCGCTGCGCGGCGCCGGACGCGCCCGCTGCGTCGCCGCGCTCCCCGCGCCGGCCGGGCTGGGACGCGCGGGAGGTCGGCGTCGAGGCTCCCGGGGCCGGGCGCCGTGGCCTGGGCAGCTCGGTCTCCGCGCGCGGCCGGCCGAGGGCAGCGCAGGGTCTGGGTGCGCTGGCTCCGGCCCGCGCCAATGAGCGGCGGGGGCCGAGCCTGGGCGTAGTTTGCGGGGGCCGCGGCGGCCCGGGTGCCCGCGCGTTAGATGTGCCGCCGCCGCCGCCGCCCGGGCTCGGCGGAGGGGGAGGGGGCCGCGCTCGCTCTTTTCTTGGCGGAGGCATCGCCTTTTCTTCCCAAACCGCAAGCCTGACGGAGGGGCCTGGACTACCCCGCCGCGGCCGCCGGAGGCGCTCCCGGCCCGGCTCCGTGGGGGGCAGCGCGGCCCGCGGCCTCGGCGGCTCCATGCACCGCGGCCAGCCCGGCGCCGCTGCCCCCGCCCCCGGGGCGGCGGAGTGGGGCTGCGGGGACGGAGCGGGGCTTTCCCGCGCCTGGGGTCCCCCGCCCGCAGCACAGCGGCCGAAGCCCCACACGCTGGGGGAGCGGGGCGGGCGCGCTCACCTGAGCCGCCGGGGACCCCCCTCGCCGCCGCTGCCCAGGCCCAGAGCAGCCAGCGGGCGACCCGGGGCGCACCCCCCACCCCGAGCGGGCCCGGAAACCCCCGCTCACCGCGGCCCCGCGCCCCGGCTCCTAGCAGTCGCTCTCCCTGCGCCACCCCGCTGGTGCGCCCGGCTCGGCCGCCTGCCCCTCTGACGCTGGCGCCTGGCCGCCCCGGACTTTTATCCAGCGGGGCCCCCGGGATCAAAGCGACAGCGGACACAGGGCTCCGCGTGGAAGGGCGGCAGCGGCGCCCGGAGGAGCGGACAGGTGTGGCGCAAAGTTCGGACACCCTAGGCGACCTGCCCGAGGGACCACGTGCCTCGGTAGGGAGCCTCGGGGGAGTCGTCTTGTTCTCCGCCTGGGTGGACAGATTCTCTGCGGCCCTCGGAGGCAGTGGGGTCAGAGGGGGCGCTGTCACCTACCGAGGTCGGTGGGCCTGGGTGGGGTCCTGGATACCTGCTTTTTGTGTCCTGGCCGCAGCGCCCCGGGGAGGGCCCCCAAACCTCTCCCTGTTTCAGGGCCGCTGGGGCGGGGGACAGGATGGAGGCGCTGCCGGCTTGGTGTCTGCTCAGCGACCTCCACTAACCACTGTACCTGCCCTCCGGCTGGCCCTCGCAGCGCACCTCACGGATCTTACCGCGGACAGAAGGAGATTCTTTGTCAGAAATCAAAACGAGAGAGGCAGGTGTTTACTTAGTAGGTTTCTACCCGGTGGGTGGGGAGACAAAAGACAGGAAAGCGTTTGTTCACCCTCCACGCCCCTGAAGTGCCAGCAGCCATGGTGGACCTCTTGCCATGGCCCCCTCCCTGCCCCCATCTGCAGCCCCGTGAATGCCGCCACACCCGTTTTAAAGACAGGAAACAGGCCTTGCCTTTTGGGACAGGGGTCTGGACCTGGGCAGACCTTCCTGAGCCCCCCCTCCTGATTCAGGGCAGTGGGGAGGCTGTGTCCCCTGGGAGGCGAGCACCTGCAGGAAGCCGGAGAGGCTGGGGTGTCCCGCCCTCACAGTCCGTGGGCTGCAGGGCCCCTTGTCCTTTCCAGTCCTCAGGCTGGGTGATGAGCTGCAGATTAGGAAGTTACGACAGCTACCCTGCACACACCCAGCAGGCTGCTCCGGGCAGGCTCTGAAAGGCAGCAGTGCGGCCCCAAACAGGGCCCTGGGGAGGGGCCGCGTGAGCATCTGAGGGCTGGGAGGTGCCGTCACGTGGACCTCGAAGCCCCTGGTCAGGCTGAGCGGCCCCGGAGGTCGGCCTGGGCTGGGGTCACTCTTTGCAGGAGAGGGCAGGTCCTCCCCGGGGTGGCTGTGTGTCCACTTTCCTGATGAGGGGAACTGAGGCTCAGGGAAGCCGACGAAATCGCCGTGTCCACCTGGAAGTCCACGCTGCAGACGCCCTGTCTCAGGGTCGGTTTAAAGGCCAGGCTTGTGACGGACCAGTCCCTGCGGTCCCTTCCAGATGTGTTCTCCTCGGCCCCACCGGCCGAGGCACTGGGGAGAACCCTTCACCTCCTGACGGTTCCCCGAGTCCCAGGCCAGGAAACACCGCTCCCAGCTGGGCGGCATGGCTGCCTCACCTCCACACTCACCTGGCTGGGAGCCGAGTCCCGGCGGGGGGTCCCGGGCCGGGCCGTGACCTCTCTCTGTGCCTCCGTTTCCTCCTCTTTAAAGTGGGGCAATGACCGTACGTCCGTCAGAGGGCTGTGTGGGATTACGGGAGCCCATGCGTGAAGGCGCTCAGCACGCAGCGGAACTCCGGGATCGGGGATGAGCATGCATGCTACATTCCCTGGCGTCTGCTGTAATGCGATTTAGCCTGCACGTTGGACGCAAATGAGTTCCTGTCGGCGTTTACTGCAGACTACTAGCAGAGCGAAGAGGCGCTCAAACCAGCTGCCCCCCGCGTTCCCGGCCCGTGTCTCACCTCCCCCCACCCTGTTTCTCTTCCTTGGCGGCCCGAGACACGCTGGCTGCTCTCCCCACGTCTTCCTCTTGCCTCGGACAGACCAGCTCTGTCCTTGCACCCCCTCCCCAGGGGCTAGCTTCGCCCTCTGCGCCTCGGACTCTCACACTCAGTTTTCAGTCCTGAAGTCTGGGGGGTCCAGTGAGCCAGGCCTCTGCTTCCAGGCCGCCTGCACCCAGCCCAGCAGCCACTGCGGCCCTGACCGGGGAGGAGGGGGACCCGGGTTGAACGACGTTGGGGCACATCCTACCCCACACCCACCGGGATGGCTGTGATCAAAAACATGGAAAATAACGTGTTGGCGAGGATGTGGAGAAACTGGGACCCGTGCACGGCTGCTGGGGACAAGCACCGTGCGGCCGCCGGGGAGACAGGCTGGCGGCTCCCCAGTACGTTAGAGCACCGTGTGATCTAGCAGTCCCACCCCTACCCTCAAAAGAATTAAAAACAGGTGTGCAAACAACAGCTTGTACATGAATGTTCACGGCAGCCCTATTCACGGTCACCAAAGGATGGAAACACCCAGATGTGCCTCAGTGAAGCCTGGACAGACACAGCGGGGTCCAGCTACCCTGTGGAACAGTAGCCGGCCACGCAAAGGCTCTGGCACCTGCTACGATGTGGATGGACCTTGAAGACACGACGCTCAGTGAGATGCGCCAGACACGAGAGGCCACGTGTCGTGTGACTCCATTGATATGAAATGTCCAGAACGGGCACCGCCACAGACAGGAAGCAGACTGCCGGTTGCCGGGGACACAGGGAGGATGGAAGTGACTGCCAATGGGGACAGCGCTACTTTTTGGGGTGATGAAAATGTTAAACTGCTCTAAAATTGATTGCAGTGGTGGGCGCACACGTTGCGAGTGTGCTAAGCGCTGCGAACCGTACACTTTATAGCGAGTAGTCCTACGTCACGTGAATTTTACCTTAAAAAAAAACAAAACACTGGTGTGTCGGGACAGCGACGGTCGGTAGGCTGGACGCCGGGCCGCAGGTGGCTGCGCTGGCCAGGCGAACGGAGTGCCTTGGGTGGGCTGGCCTCGTTCTAGGAATCCTCGTGGCCGGGGGATGCCTCGTGCCCCCAGTGGCTCATTAGACAGAAGGCTGCGGGGCTGTGCGTGGGGACGTGCCAGTGGCCGATTCTGCACCCAGGGCCTGGCTCTGCCCCCGCTGGGCCCGAGGCCGGGTCTCGGGGCCCCAGGTCCCTCACCTGTGCGTGCCACCCAGGGTCATGGGAGCACAGGGTGCAGGGGCAGTGAGCATGTGATAGGTGATGTGACTACTCTCGGGCGGGTTCTGGCCACCCCTCCGGGACCAAAGTAGGCCGCCGTGCGCGGCACAGGGGGCTCGTGGAATGTCTGGCAGGCGGACACTCAGGCTTGGGGACGAGGCGCAGGAACAATGGCCCAGTTGCTTCGCTGCAGTGGTCCCAGGGGCCATGGACAGCACGGACGCCGGGCAGGGGACCCAGCCTTCTCTGACGGGCCTGCACCACCGCCGGGGGGGGGGCAGTGCTTCCTGACTCCCACTCGGGCGAGGGGTCGTGGTTTCCGGCGGAGCTTAGGTCCCGTGCCTGGGAAAAGGAGAGCCTAGAGGATGTAGGATTGGGGTGCAGGAGGGGCTGAGGGAGGGGCCGGGGTCCCAGAGGAACACAGAGCTAACCAACGGGAGCTGTGGTCCACTTGGGGACATGCGCCCAGTTTCTGGAAAAAGAGTGTTAGGAATGGAACGTTCCTGAAACGAGAACTACAGCTCACACTGGGGCAGGCTCGGGGCCCAGGCTGGTGGGAGGAAGAGGGAGGTGGGTAGGAGGGCAGCCAGTGGCACAGGGGGTCCCGCTGGGGACCGGTCACCTGGCCTTCAGGGCCTCAGGATGTCCAGCAGCTCCATACCCAGCGCCCACGGCGGGGCGTGGGCCTGCCCCGCACCGCACGGCCAGCCGGCTCCCCCCGGGGCCCCTCGAGGGCCCTGGGCCCGGGGGCTCGCGCGGCGTGAGGGCAGCTCTGTGCTCCGGCTGCTGCCTGCCGTCTGGGGCCCAGCTGCTGCCGGCTGGCCTCCGCCGCCCCGCCTCGCTCAGCCACCTGGGCGGCTGCGAGCCCCAGCTGCCGGCCCCCGGGGCCCACGAGGGCAGGGAAGCAGGGCAGACTACCCCACTCCCCGCAGCGGCTCGGCCCGGGGAGGCCCTGCTCCCCAGGCAGCCGAGCGCTCACCGTTGGTTCCGAGCCCGGGGGGGCCTCGGGGCCAGGCCGTGCAGTCTCAGGGTTTGAATCCCCGTTCGGTTTCCCCAAAGCCCCCATCCATTCGCAGGAGCCCCTCTCAGCCTCCTTTCCTGGGACCTGGATGAGCAAAGCCACTCACCTGGAGCTGTCTCGTGCAGGGGCCGGGGGCTGGGACCACTAGGTTAGTTCCAGGCCTTTCCCGGATAGCTCCTCGGCCTGATGCTGGGAACCAGATGGCCGCCTGCAGGCCAGGCACGGGCAGCCTCAGGGTCACTGGGCAGGAGGGACCACACACCCCTCACCTAGGACTGAGGGCACCTGGGAGGCAGAGCCCCTGCCCTTAGGGGTGAGTCCCAGGTGCTCCGGTCACTCTGCTGCCCCCTGCCCCCGGCCAGTGAACAGAGGACCAAGGCAGGGTGCTCCAGCCCAGGCTCAGCCCCTGGGGACCTCGGACCCTACCAGTCACTTGGCAGCACGTGCTCGCCCTCAGCACCCCTGCCCCGTCCCACCCTCCCACGCCCAAGGGCCCTCCGGGGCACCCGCCTGCACTGACCCAGGGTGACCAGGGCGCCAGGGTCCACCTGGAGACGCCATGTCCCAGAGCTGGGGGAGGGACGGGCGTGGGGATGGGAGGCCCTTCGTGCACACGGTGGAGACGGGGCCTCTGGGGTGTGGCGGGAGTCCCCGGGGTGCCAGGACAGTGGGGAAGGGCACGGGGAGGTCGCACTGCCCCAGGCTCGTGGGGAGGGCTGGACCCCGAGCTGCTCCAGCTCTCCCAGCTGCTGGCTCGGCTGCGCCCTAAAGGCTCCAGGCCGCCTGGTCCCCATCTGTGCAGCCTGCTGGTCCCCAGCGCCTCCTGCAATAGCGGCTGCAGGCCAGCGAGGCCGGCCGCCATGTGACCTTCGGCCCACCCTCCCTCCCACCCTGTGATCCGCACGTGGCCTCTGGGGAGGCAGAAACAAACCCTCAGATCTCGCCCCTGGGAACCTTTCAGCGCCAGCGACATCAAAGGGGGCGGCGGGGTGGCGGGCGGCGGGGCAGCGGATGCTTCTCTTAAAGGGCCACGCCATGTTTTAATTCAAAGCAGATCCTGGGAACAGCTGTCAAGCCGCCTGGAGGGAGGGTGCCCGCGGGAGGGGCTGGAAGGTGGCCATCCCTGCCCTCTCCAGACCCCGCTGCGTTTGCCTCTCAGATGAGGACCGTGCTGAGCGTGCCCCGTGGGGGCGACATCGGCCTCCTCCACCTGGGTGTCGTGCTGCCTGCCGCAGAGGAGGCCGGCGAGGGCTGAGCCGGGGCCCCGGCGAGGGCGTCGACCGTTCTGCCGGCTGGTAGGGTGGCAACTTAGACTCTCATTTCGTGAAATCAGTGGTGTGATCTCTCTTGCACAGGTGAGTGTGAGTTGAGGTTCTTACCTGCCCAGGAGTCTGCCCTGCCTGGAGGCCACTCGTTGACACTAGCTGGGGGACAGCTCCATGCATGTGGTGGGGGGGTGTAGGAGGAGTCCATGGTGGTCACGAATTCACTCGACAGAGCCCTGTCCCTGAGAGGGGACGCAAGGACTGGACAGAGGCGGGGGCAGAGGCGACATGAGGTCGAGGGCAGAGAACGAGGACAAGTGGTGTGGGTGGGCACCAGACAGTGGGAAGTCACTGCCTTATTGATAATTCAGATAATTTCTAGAAGGATCTATATTGGAAAGTTGATTTTTAGGTAAATTAAAAATGCAACTTTACCACAAGTATATGTATATGTGTATATATATATACACATACGTATATTAACATACGTGCATGTTCACGTACGTGTGCCTCACGTGCATTTGGCTGGATTGTAAGTGTGGCGTTGTGACGAGGCTGTGCCTCCCCCAGAGCCTAGCACAGAGGGCGCCCTCAGAAGCCACTTGCTCTGTGAATGAGCCACACCTTTTCCCAAGGAGACAGGTAAGGGGACGTTGGTTGCCAAGCCAGCTAGGGACGTTTTTACCTGTAACACATGACCCGAGGTCCTAATAAAACCAGTTTGGGACAGAGCTTCTTTGGAAAATACAGCCCCGGCCCCATTAATGATGACTGGGAACGTCACTCCTGTCACCCGCCCCCAGCATTTAGGTCCAGCCCGGCCAGACCTGAGGGGGGTCTGTGTGGCCTGGGGTGAGGACCTCAAACTTACCTTCTAGCTGGGCTCTGGGCTCCCCACAGCCCGCTGGGGACATCCTGCGTGCCCGTGAGATCCCGTGGGGGTCACCTGCGCTGAGCCTCCGTGTCCTCAGAACTTGGCACTCTCGCCGCTGACTTGCAGATGAAGAGTAGAGGTCCAGGCGAGAGCTCAGGATGGTGCAGGTAGGGACGTTTGAGCCTTGTGCTCTGACCGCACCCTGGGCTGCTGGACGCTGTGACATGTGACATCATGTCCTCCCCGGGGACACTGTGTGCTGGAGGTGGTCCTGAGCGGGGTCATGGGAGGGACCGTGGTGAAAAGGACAAATGAGGATCTGTCCTGTGTCACCTGTTGTGTAAGAAGGAAGGAGAAGAATGTACATCTGTGTCCCCTCGGTTTTCTGATACATGCATTTGCTCATCTTTGCAAGAAGAAACGCAGGAAGGACACCCCAGCCCTGAAAGATGGCTTTCTGGGGGGTGAGTGGGAATGGACAGGGGGGAAATCACCTTGTTCTGGCTGTCCGGTCTTATATGTATCACTTTTGAATCAAATAAATATTTTGCATAATCAAAATATAACATTAAATCAGATAGGATGAAAAAAGACGCTAAAATTCAGTAATATATCAATGAACACAACTGTTCAGAAATAAATGAGCTGAACTGTATATCAGATTAGCATGACCACACAGCAAAACAAAACACAACAAAACAAAACACAGAATGAATTCCAAGACCTTTTGAACACAACACTCTGTACTTCTTTAGTGGGATATAGTCTGAGGACAGAAATAACTACACATGGATCTTGAAATTTCCTTAGTAGGTCTGTGGTTAGTAGCAAGATTGCTGTAGGAATTTCCGAAGCTACTTGGAGGGTATTTTGGAACAGAGCAAGAAAATGTCTCCATGCACTAAGAGCGAGGGTTCTCACTATGGAGAAGGGGTGTTCGGCCGAACCATGTGGCGTTGCTATTTTTTGTAGAATATTGGCAACTTCATACGAATCGACCAAATACAAAGGCGGGATGAGGGAAGAGGAGGAAGAAGCTGAGTTGCGGCTTGGAGTGAGAGCGATCCGGGTGAATTCAGGGTGCCAGCTCTGTGCTCTGTGAGGGCCTCGGAAGCAGAGGCACCCCAGCAGCCGTGAGCACACTCAGCTCCAGACCTTGGCGTCTAAAGCCCACTCCCCTCTGAAGGGATGAGGACGTCCCTGGGACAGGATGGGCTCAGGGCTGGGGCAGGGGATGCTCTGGCCGAGTGAGGGAGGCCTCGGTGAGGCAGAAGTGAGGAAGCGCACAGGGTAATGGGAACAGGTTGAAGACGTGGCTGAAAAAGGGCACGTGCTACCCCGGGCACTCTGGGGGCGCCTGCATGGCGGGCCCTGCCAACCCAGAGAGACCGAAGCAACCACACGGGACGGGCTGAGCATGAAGTCCCTAACCAGAGCGGGTCGTGGAGGTCGTCACATCCTGAGCCTGTGGCTCCCTCAGCAAAGGTCAGTCCTCACGTCATGGGAGCCTGTCTGCTGTCTTTGTGCATCTAAGATGACGCTGGAATGTCAGAGTGACATTCCTTTCCGGAGCCCTGAAGGCACAGCCCCTGGCGGCCCACAGACCCCCGCTGTGACCTAGCTGCCCGCATTCCAGTCTCTCTGTGCTGCGAATGTTAATTACTCTCTGTCCTGTACTGACCCGTGCGAGAGAGGTGTGTCCCTCGTCTACGTTTATCCAATCCCAGACACTTCCCACCTCGCTTTCCCCCAGCCCCTAAGCCGGCACCCAAGGACCCCATGGAACCCTCGTTAGGGCCCTTCTTTTGATTCTAACATCTAAAAGAAGCTGTAAACCCACCATTCTCTGGAGCAATTTCTCAATCCATTGAGATTTTGCTTCTTGGCCATTGTCATCAGTTTGGTTCAAACAAACTCACAGAACTTCTCCAAAGGTTTGGACCTTTCTTACATCGACAGAGGAAGCAGGAGAGATGAGAGCGAGACGGGGCAGCGTGGGTTAGCTCGGAGCGTGGCATCCGTGCTGGGCTCCGCGATGTTGCGTCACAGTTTGGCGGTTCAGAGGGCGGTCTGAACAGCGATGTATTTATTCAGTGGTAAAGGCAATGTCTCCAGCTTGCTCTCAAACGGTTGGGAAGAGCGCTCCATCTGGGGAGAGCCAGAGGTAACAAAGGGAGTGGAAATGAGCACTGTCTGTCTAAAGAGTATCTGGGAGTTCCTTGTGCTGTTTTTGAAAATGTCTTCTAAGTTTGAAATAACGTAAAACTAAAAACCATCCCACCCCGAAAAAAGGAATACTGAAGCCAGCTTGAAGGGGGTCTCATTGGCCCAATTTGGATCAACGTGAGCATTGAAAACAATAGTTGCATAAAAAGAGAACCTATGAATTCATGTTAATATCTAAGGATTTTTTTTTTAAAAGGAGGGGAAGCTGTTCTTGACCAAAAAAATTGTCTATTAAATGTAAAAGGAATGATAAAATTGGAAAGTGATAAAGACAAACCAGAAGCTGAAGCAAACACAATCAGTAAGGGGTCAACGGAGCTAAAGGGAATTCTCATGCCCCGTGGAATCGCGAGAACTCTGCAGGAAGAACTCTGTTTATTCGAAGGCTCAGTGGCTCTAACTTCCATCAACTTCCTTTTCTCTTGTATAAATGCCCCCCATCTTGATGTGCCGGCCAGAGTGTGCACGAGGCTCACCATGTCTGCATGTACCGGGGTGCAACCTTTTTCTCGAATAAATCATTTTGGTGACGAAACACCTAGTTGATATCATTTTTCAGTTGACAAAAGTCAGGGTTTTGTCACCGTAAATGTAATGATGGGCTTGAGGCCATCACTAATAAAGCTGTTGGGTAAGTAGCTACCAGGGAGACACCCTATTTATGGCTTATTCACTCTACAAAAGTCCTGGAAGAATCTGGCAGACAAAGAGTTTAGATGTCACATCCCCACATAACAGGACGAACTGATGTCCCGGATATTCTGATGGGCTGTCATCTATGCTGCTGCATTGTCCCAAAACATTTAACCCCAGGAAAGTCTCAGGCAGATACAGCCAGTGGAAGATTCTAAAGGAAACAGGTCTGGATGCTTCACAAATGTCAGCGTCCTGAGAAGGTAAAACAGACCCAGGATGGACGGACCATGGAAATTCTAACATGGGCTGTGTACTAGATGATGTCATGGTACCCGTGACTGTCGGTTGTTGGTTACGGTGGGGACCTAGGAGAAAAGCCTCATCTTAGGAGGTGCTGCTGAACTGTTTGGAGGGTAGGTGTCTGGACTTCTTCAACTTGCTTTCAAATATAAATACATCTGCAAATAGAAACGCAGAAAAAGAAGCAAATGTGACATGATGTTAACAGTGTAGTGCACCTCCGTGCTAGAGATATAGAGACGCGTTGAAAAGTAGTTTATCGTATTAAATTTTAGCCTGTTTGTAGATGTTACTGCTTCATTGAAATTTTTTATTGCGATGAGCGTAGAGTCACATGCGGTCGTGAGAAATCATACAGTGACACCTTGCGTGGAGACGATGCACCCACCTTCTTCCCAGTGTGCTGCGCTTGTGCCCGGCGTGTGCGTGCCGTGTCGTACACTCTCATCGCCGGCGGGTTGGTGTGTCAACATCCAGGACGGCCCCGTCTCTGGCGTTGCCCTCCTATACCCACGCCCGCGTCACTCCCCGCCCTGACCCCAGCTCCCCGAGTGTCAGGCCACCCTGAACTCGTCCTCCGTGGCTGAAGTGGACTCGTACCGCATGTGTGCAGCCTTTGGGATGGGCTCTAACTCCAGCGTACGCCCCAAGACCCCCCGTGCCGCAGCAGGGCGCCGTCCCTCCCGCCGGCTGAGTGGTGCTCCACGGTGGGGAGGGGCTGCAGAGGGTGGGCTTGTGCACCCGCTGAAGTCCACGTGGGCTCAGTCTCACTCGGGCTGTTCCGGATAGAACTGCTACGGACATTAATGGGCATCTGGGGTCACTATTTTTTAAGATATCAGATTTGGAAAGAAAAATGTGAGCTGCAGAAAGGGCCTGAGATACAGGAGTGCCCACGTGAAGGCTCCCTTTCGTGGTCTTGCAAACCTGCCCAAGATGACCTCTGACCCTACGGTCACCTCCAAGGCCTCTGCTGTGACACGTCCTGGAATCTGGGCAGCTCCAGGCTGGAGCAGAGCCCTGCGCGAAGGTGTCACGTTGCAGGGAGGGTTGGGGAGGGCAAGCACAGGACGCAGGACGCAGCCTTCCCGGGAGAGCGAGCACACGCTCCCCCCTCCCCGCGGGTTTGCACTGGGCCCAGTGAGGGGCGTGGTGGTCCTGTTGTGTCCAGCCGCCTGAATTTCAGGTGCTGGTCTGAAATAAACCCCTGCTCAAGGGGGAGCCCAAGGAAATTTCTAGACGTTTCCTGCCTCTGGAGGCTTGTCAAGCTGTGAGTCAAGCACCCCCAGGTCCCCACACAGCATCCGGGGTCGTCTCTAGGGCTCGCTCATTTTCACAGGTGCTTTGCAGGGTCTTGGTCTGTAGCGCCTGGTCTTCACCAGCTCTGGCCCACCCAGGCCACCAAGGGTAGGTGGGTCTGCCCTGCCTCTCCCACCCCCCACTGCCAGGGTGCCCTGCCCCCCACCAGGTGAGAACCCATAGCAGGAAGGGAAGGTGCACTTGGGGGATCGAGTGTCATTTGTCTCTCCATCAAGGGTCACTCCTCTGACAGATGTCTGCAGAGCACCTGCCCCATGCCAGGCCCTGCTCTGCTCTGCTCTGCGTGTGGCGTGGTGGGCGGCCAGGCGGACCGGCCTGCTGGGTGGAGACGGCCAGTAAACACGTGAGCAGGCCGGGAAGTGAGCAGGCAGATGAGGCTCTGTGGAAACCCCGGAGGGTGACGTGCTGGGGAGCAGGGGGCCTGGCTGCCACGGAACTGCATGTGGGGCCCTGATGGGCTGAAGGGTGGGGCTGGAAAGCCTGACCAGGCAGTGGTCAGAAATGCCCCAGGGGGTCTGCTCCAAGGCCCCATGCGCCCAGCTACACGCAGACCATGAAACCCACAGGAGCAGGTCGGAGTGGACAGAACAAAGCAATGACCGCAGGGAGGGGCAGGTCAGCAGGCGCCTCTCTCAGGCAGTGGGTAAAGAAGGCTTGACCAGATGCCCTCCAAAGTGCCCCTACTGAAATCTCCAACATCCCGTGATGCTCACTGGCTTCAGGGGAGGAGGGTGACCCACGGTGACCGGACGATGTATGTGGCTCCGGAGGCCCTGAGTGTTGCATGGGCCGCCGGACAGCCAGGAGGAACTGCAGAGGCTACTCAGAGGGTCCCGTTTTCTTGTGCGTGCATGCAAGTGTCGCGTTTGTCACCGTGCGAGCGCCTAGCAGGCAGGTATGGCGCGGACAGGAAGGCGGGACAGCCCCCCACACACCCCTGCCCCACTTTCCACTGACAAGACCAGCTCCGGCGCTGGGCTAGAGGCTGGCAGAGCAGGACGATCACCTGACACCGTCGCTGAATCTGCTCTCCCGGGCCTGAAGCCTTTACCCTCAGCCATCCTCTGACCTTCACACCACGCCACGGCAGACGTGACCACAGGGGACGGAGCGGGGCAGGTGCGCAAGAAGGGGTCGGGGGCGAGGGTGGGGGGCGGGCGCTGCGGTGGACGGGCCCGGATCGCCGGGCGAACAGGGCCAGGGCGGGCCAGCCGGGAGGGAACAGGGAGCCCAGGCCTCGGCACGCTCGCGGCCCGCGCGGCCTTCGTCTTCCTGCCGTCGCTTCCACGCGGCGGCGCGCGAGCGGCCAGCAGCCGGAGACCCGCGGCCACTTGGCGCGGGGTGGTGCGAGCACGCGCTCCCCCGGCCCCGCCGGGCCGCGGCGCCGGGGGCGTGGCCGGGGCGCGCCTGGGCGCCGGGGCGTGGCCGGGGCTGGGGGCGTGGCCGGAGGCGGGCCCGGAAAGCGCGCGCTGGTCCCGCCCCCACGGCCGCGTGGCTGTGCGTCCGGGCTCCTGCCGATAAAGTTGTTTGAAGCCGAGCGGGCGGCGGCGGGTCACGTGAGCGGAAGATGGCGGCCCCGGCAGGCGGCGGGGGCTCCGCGGTGTCGGTGCTGGCCCCGAACGGGAGGCGCCACACGGTGAAGGTGACGCCGAGCACCGTGCTCCTGCAGGTGCGGCCGCGGGCGGCGGGGTCGGCGGCGGGGTCCGGTCCGCTCCTGCGGTTGGCTCCGGGCGGGGGCGGGGCCGGGGGCGGGGCCCGAGGCGGCCAATGCGCGGCCTTCGGGCGCCGAGGGCCCGCTCACTTCCGCGCCGGGGCCGGGGCTCTCGGGTCCCTGCTCGGCTAAGGCCCTGGGGCTCTGGGGCGAGGGGCAGCACCTCGCCCACCCCCACCGCGTCTGCGGTGTGCACGAGCCGGCCTCACCGTGCCCCGGCCCGAGTCCCCATCCCGCCGGCGTCTTCCGGCCCGCGTCCGCCGCGGCTGGGCGTGACGGCCTCTGTGCCTGGAAACTGACTTGCTGAGTCACTCGCTGCAGTTTCACCAGGGCAGCTGGTTGACCCGAATCCATTACGTTAAAAATGTTCATTGGACCCCGCTGTGTAGCGGACAGTACGCATATTAGGGTCTGCTGGGAGGAGCCCCCAGGGTGGGGTGGGAGGACTGCGTGCAGGGCACAGAAGGAGGGCACCCAGGACCGACTTGGGCTGGCTCTGTGGAGTTGGCTCATGGGGAGGAGGCCGGCAGGAGGGCCCAAATTTGGACTTTATTCTCTGTAAGTGAGGAGGGAGTCCGGAATACGTGTAGGGAGATGTCTGTAGTGATGGGCTGTAGGGGACTGTCCTCGAGGCTGTCCAGCAGAGCTGGGGTGACAAGTCAGGCTCAGCGAGGAGGGGGACAATGAACAGGATTTGTGGGTGAGGCACACAGAGCTTCAGAGTGGATGGTCCATCATGTGGTTTGTACGAGGCTTTGTCTTGAAGAGCCAACTGGTTCTCCGAGAGATGGGCTCTGTGCCCTCAGCTGCCTCCCTGCCACTGTGCCTGCCAACCAAGTGACCAGGCCAGGCACAGTGGCTCAGGGCCTCCCATCTTACCCCCAGGTCCTTGAGGACACGTGCCGGCGGCAGGACTTCAACCCCAGTGAATACGACCTGAAGTGAGTTGGCTCTGGCCAGGCTGTGGTCCGAATCCATCCACCCCGTCCCCCAGGGCCCCGCTAATGGGCTCAAACCAACAGTTTATTCTCCCATAGTCTGGAGGCCGGAAGTCCCAGCCCAGGTGCTGCAGGGCCCTGCTCCCTGCAGAGGTCTAGGGGAGGGTCAGTTCTGTTTCTTCCAGCATCTGGGGCTTCCAGGTGTCCCTCAGCTTGTGGCCACATCACTCCAGTCTCTGCCTCCTCTTCCTGTAGCCTCTTCCTGTGTGTGTGTGTGTCTTCTTCTCTCTCTTATAAGGACACTTGTCATTGGATTTAGGGCCACCCTGATCCAGGATGACCTCATGTTGAGACCTGAACTCAAGGCTGCAAAGTCCCTTTTTCCAAATGAGGTCACAGTCACGAGCTCTGGGGGTGAGGACATACGTGTATCTTTTGGGGATCACCATTCAACCCACTGCACAGGGTGTTTGCGCATTTGGTTGTGTCACTTGCTGGTGGGGCTCTGAGGGCAGGACAGATGGTCATGGAGATTGGGAAGAAACCCGTACCCTGGGCAGGTCCGCGGGCCTCGGCCCTGGAGCTGTGCTGCCCATGGTCTGTGTGTGGGTGTGTTTCCAGAGAGAGGCTGGGCACAGCTTCACAGGGTCCAAAACCAGGAAAGGGGCGGAACTGCACTGGGGGCGTTCCCACTTGGTGACCTGTCTTCCCTGTGTGGCTGTCCTCACCTTGGGGCAGGGAGAAGCCCATGGTGTGGACACCTGCTCTCCTGGGCCTCCGCTGTGCCGTGTGTGTGCGGGGCCTTCGGCACGGGAGGTTCTGAGTGGAGATGCCCTCCTGTCACCCCAGCTCCCTGCTTCCTTGCCTGACCCCCAAGAGTCTCCGGGCCCATGCTCCATGCTGGGTGTCCCCTGGCTTCCCGTCACGGCCGTGTGCCCTCTCGCGTCTGCTTGTCTGGTGCCTAGTTGGAGCCGGCAGAACGTCGGCTCTTGCAGCCTCGTCACCCTTCTCCCTTTTCTCCCTTTTATCCGCCGGCTGTGGACGGCCGCCCCGTGGAGAGCACGGCTGGACGTGCGCGGGCAGCGGACGCGGACGCGGACGCCGACTGTGTGCGTTGACCTGTGCAGTTTTACATAAGGGACTTGAGTGTTTGTGGGTTTTGATATCTGGGGTGGGGTCCTGGAATCAGTGCCCCGCGGATATCGAGGGACGACTGTAGTTATGTTTTGGGGAGCCAAACTTACACGTGGGATTTTTGATCGTGTGTATCAGCGCCCCTAACCCCCTTGTTGTTCAAGTGTCAGCCGTCATTTGTTTAAAATGCTGCCATTGTCAGGGAAGCAGCCTCCTGAGTGCTCCTGCAACATCTTCCCCTCGCCTCCAGGCTCCCCGCCCACCTGCCCTTGGGTTCCCCTCCATCTGCCATCCAGTCTCATCCTGTCTCGTACTAGAACTTACAGTGGTTGGTCGACAGTCTCCAGCCTGCGTTGAAGATGGGTATCAAAATTGCCTTCTTTTGAACATCTGGGCCTTATGAACTGTTCACGTTCAGAAAACCACTGTCGTGTCCAGCAGTGAGCTGGCGTTCGTGCCGTCGGGTGACCACTGTGTGTTGGGTCTCACCGTGCTCTTACCAGCACTGTAGTTTTTTTTTTTTAAACTTCCGTTGAGAATAGAGCTGAAGTCTGACTTTTATGCTACAAGTTCTCAGTCACTCTCCTGGTTCCCTGTCTGTCTCTGCAGTCAAGGCCACAGACGCCGTGGGCGGGAATTCTTCTCACACCCAAGTGCTCTGTAGGTTAACAGCTGTGGTTCTCATTCCGTAGGGGTGCTGGGAGCTGAGGGGCTTGGGAGGAGAGGGACCTGGGTCAGGAGGGTTCTAGGGCCACCTGGCCACCACCCTCCCTGCCCACGGGTGAGGCTCCACCCACCCTCCTCGGTCAGGAGCAGGTGTCTGGCTCCTTGTGGGTCCATAGCCAACGTGGGAGCCGTGCTGGATGCCAGCCGCCCGCGTGGTCCCAGCACTGCCTCCGGGTGGCCTGGGCTACCTGTCGGCGCTTCTCACCTGAGTGTCTTGTTCGTGAAGCATGCGGAGTGTGGGGTAGAGCGTGGCCTCGGCCTGGGTCTCCCGGAGGGTGGGCTGCGGTGATTAAGACCAGCAGGGTCACGGAGGCCCCGGGACTCTGGCCCTGTCCTCCTCTCTTGCCCTCGGGTATTTCCTGCTCTGACTCATCGGATCTCTTCATGCACCCAGTTCCTTCTGAGAAGCTGTGTCCCTTGGCCCTGGGAGCCCTGTGCACAGGGGTCAGAGGAGGCTGCAGGCCCACCCTGTTGTCTTAGGCCCAAGCTGGCCTCCTCCTGACCGACTGGGAGACTCAGAGCTGCCAGATCCCTGTGTGGCGGCTAATGTGTGCAGGACACAGGCAGAGAGACTGAGGGTGGCCCTGGGGTTGAGCACGTGGCCTTGTGAGCCAGCAGCATGGCAGTCTCTGCCTGTCGTCTCTGGACCCTGGCTGTGCAAGGGCCTGGCTCGTTGTGGGGCTGTGGTCGCCCAGAGTGTGTCTCGCTCCCTGTGGCTGTGGCTCTGTCTGGGTGGCAGGAGGCGGGGGGGCGGGTGCAGTCCAGGAGCACACGCCCCCAGCTGCTTCTGTGCGGTCTCTTCCCCGACCTGTCCTTGGGGCTGTCACCGCTTCCCACGGAGCACGCTGCCAGCGCCTGGGTGGCCCCCGCCCCCGCCCCCTCTCAGAGCCGTGCCACTCACCTCTCTCTTGTCAGGGGGCCCACGGGTGTGGCCTTGTTCTCGCAGCCTCGGGGGCACCGGCGGCTCAGGTGGGCGCTGGGCGGGCGCTGGGCCACCATGTCAGCACCACGGGACAGCCTGGGCTCTGGTCCGCGTTGCAGGTTTCAGAGGAACGTGCTCGACCTCACTCTGCCGTGGAGGTTCGCCAACCTGCCCAATAACGCCAAGCTGGAGATGGTGCCCGCGTCCCGCAGCCGCGAGGGGCCCAGGAACACGGTAGGTGCCCGGCACGAGGCCAGGTCTGCAGGGCCCCCGGGAGTTGGGCCTTGGGGACTGACCGAACAGCCCCGGTCCTCGAACTTCCACATGGAAGGGACTGACTCCACGGGGTTCCTGGGGGTCAGGAGACTGTTTTACCCAGAGCAGCCCCCCATCTTGTTTTGGGGTTTAATGCAAATGTGCACTTGAAGAAGCCCTCGGCCCAAACAGCGGGCTGGCCGTGACAGACAGTCCAGCCACGGGCCCAGCGGGGGCCGGACGTGCTCACCTCCGGGGCTCCGCACGCTCCAGAAGGAGTTCCCCCCATTTGGGGTCATGGACTGTGTTTCTGAGTGGGGACATAATCACTAAAAACGGACTTTTAAAAGCGACGTGCTCACTGCTGGAAAGGTTCAGAACACGCGGCGCCCGGCCCTGGCAGCCTGCGGTGCGGGAGCGCGTGGTGCGGTGCGCGGGCGGGCGGCTCGGTCGCGGAGCGGCGGGCGCCCCACGCACCTGCCGCGCCCCACGCACCTGCCGGGCCCTGCGGGGCCGCGGCCGCCGCCTCACCTTCGCTCCGGGCCTCGCCGCGCAGGTCCGCATCGCCCTGCAGCTGGACGACGGCTCCCGGCTGCAAGACACCTTCCGCTGCGGCCAGACGCTCTGGGAGCTCCTCAGCCATTTCGCACAGACCAGGTGAGCGTCGGGGAGCGGTTCCGGCTCCGCCCGCCGCCGCAGCGGGGACGCCACGGTGGGGACACTGGTGGCTTTGCTGCTGCTGGAGGCCGCACTTGGGGGGCTCGGTCCTGGGGAGAGGGCTGCTCTGGTGTGGGGGCCGCCCGTTCGTCCGCCGCACCGGCTCTCCTGGGCGAGCAGGCCCATTCTCGTGCTCTGCGGGGGACCCGAGAGGCCCCCAGAGGCTTGGCGAGCAGTAAGGGAGGAAATGGGGTGCAGGGCCCATCAGGGGACATGTGCTCTGGGTATAAAACTCTGCTATTGTGAAAATGGTTCATGTTTAAAAAGGAAACTTTTTTAATGATAATTGACGTGCGTCGGTTTTTGCCTGGTGCTTAACGGGGTGAACTCTGTTCCCGGACGGGTCAGAATGGTGACCCTCTGTGTTTCCGTCTCTCATCGTGACGTGGAGGGCTTTGTCCACTTTGAAAGGGCTCAGCCAGCAGAACGGAAGGGACCATGGGCAGTGTGAGGCTGTGCCCACAAAACAGGGAGCGAGCCAGGAGGAGGGGACCGGGCTCTGCGGAAGGACCAGGCAGCGCCTCAGCCAACAGGGCGGGGAGCCCGGGCACCAGCCACCCGCGAGCCGGCGGGAAGCTGGGGGCTCCGTGGGAAGGGGGCCAGACGCCCCGCAGTGATGACGGGGTGCGAGTGCCTGGAGGAGAGCCAGCCGCAGGCGCAGACAGCCAGGCAAGTGGGGGGGCAGCCTGGTCCCGTGGGTGGGGGTGGGGAGCTGGTCGAGGGGCTGTCTCTAGGGACGTCTGTGGTTTACACGTGCCCTATGCCATGAGTTGACTTCTGTGGTTTAGGAAACAGCAGAGGGACGTGGAGACGTCTTGTGGACGAGACTGGGTGATGTCGGGAGGTGGGCCCGGCGAGGCTGGGTCGAAGCCGCGGGAGTCACACGGCGGCGCCACGCCCCTGTCCTTCCTGCAGCGACGGCAGTGGGGCGCCCTCCCGGAAAGCCTCACACTGCGCCGCCCGCGGCGTGCAGGCCGTTCGTGGGTGCTGCCTCCTGTGGGCGCCCCAGCCACCAGTTCCGTTTGCCAGTCCACAGACAGCCGGAGGTCTGCACGCCCCCGTTCCCCCCAGGACACGTTTGAGGGGCAGAATTGCCGGGCTGGCTGGCCGGGTGTCCTTAAGTTCCGTAAGCCCAGCTTTTCCCCAGAAGCCGGCATTTGGCTGCGTTCACTGTTTGCGAAGCGGTTCCCACGAGGGACAGGGGCGGCGTCAGCCTCAGAGTCACAGCCAGGTGCACTATTGGCTGGTGGGGCTGTGCTGGGGCCGGGCGGGAGCTGGTCAGCTGCCGCAGGGACGCTGACGTGGGGACGCGAGTGGCCCCAGCAGGTCCGGATGGGGTCTAGGAGCGACGCACAAGCAGGAGCGGTGTCTCTGGGATTCCAGGTCCCCGGAGGATAGGGCGCGTGGGGAGCTGGCTGTCCTCGCTTGGTGCTCTCGGGAAGAGGCGAGTGTTCCAGAATAGGTGGCCTGCAGGAGGCGAGCGCACCCCGGGGCCGTGTCGCTCTGGGGGAGGTCCTTTGCACAGGGACCTGGGTCGCCGCGGTCCGGCCCTGAGCCCCCGCATCTGGGGCTACTAACTGGCCACTTGACATGCTGCGTGGGCCACAGAGGTAATTAAGAATTTTCTGGTGGCCACATCAAAGTAAGAACAGGTGCCATTAATTTTAGGGGTCTGACGAACTTGACCCAGTGCATGTAGGCGTCGCCCTTCACATGTGGAGCCACAGGGAAGCGAGGCACTTTCCGCCCTCTGTGGGTCTTTGAGGTCCGGGCACCGACACCTGGGGCCGGCCTCCCTCGGGACTGGCATCGTGCTGCTAGGCACCTCAGCTGGCCTGGCCCGTCCTCTCTGCTTCTGGGGCCTCTGCTGCAGGGAGGGCCACCAGGACAGGGTTCCGAGCATGCCGCCCCCGTCCACTTCTTCCCTGAGGCCCTGAGCCCTCCGCTCCCAGCCCGAGCTCATAGCCAAGCCCGCACGTCCGGTCCCCGGCAGTGCGGCGGGGACGCGAGCGTCTGGCAAGGGCAGGCCCTTGGCACCTTTCTCCTGGGGTCGTGCGGCCCCTGGGGCTTGGCGGGCTGTGGAGAGGGCTGTCTGAGGGCAGGGCCCAGGCCGCGGTCATCTTTGGGCACGGCCTGGGGCCTTGCTGGCAGCCAGAAGTGTAGGCGCCAGGTGTCCACTCAGCTCTCGGGCAGCCTCGCCCTCCTTCCCTTGGGAAGGCCAGAGGCCTCTGCCTCTTGACATGGTCCCTGTTGGTGTGCCCTGGAGAGGAGGCTGGCTTTGTCCAGCCTTGACCTCTTTGCTCCCTTAACCTCGTCTCTTCATCTCCTGGCGGCTGGGTTGCCAGGTGCCGGTGGGCGTACGTCACCTGGTTCCACCGGCTTGTGGCCTCACCCAAGGTGGGCCTCCCATGGCAGCGGGAGCCCCTCTGAGCCTGCGGTCACGGCACTGTCGCTCTTCCTTGGTTCCGTGGTTCTGGCAGGGGGAGCATCGTGTGCCAGGCAGGTCGGCGCTACCTGTGCTTCACCAGCCGTGACTTGGTCAGGCCCAAACAGGTGACGTAAACAGAAAGAGCTCCTTGTACCTGGCTTATCCTTAGCTAGGTGGACAGGACAGCCTACACCTGTGGGGACAGCGTGCTTGGCGGCGGGCGAGGAACGTCTGTCAAGCCGTCAGCAGCGGCCCCCTCTGCCCTGCCTGGCTGTCCCCACTGGCCGCCGGCCCCACGAGGGGAGCTGGTTTGTTGGCCTTGGAGCCAAAGCAGTATCTGGGGAGGGGTGGGCAGGCGGGCACCCCGGGGCTCCATCTGGGTGGCGGGGGCACACCGTGCCCTCGGGAGGCCCAGCGCCATGCCCTGGGGGCCATCTGGAGCTCCAGCAGGCCTGGCGCAGGGGCCTGGGCTCTCGCGTGGGTGCGGGAGGGCCGGCTGTGCGTGCGTGCGTGGGTCTGTCCCCGGAGTGCAGTGTCCTGGGTCGGAGCGCTGCTGGCGGCCGGTCTGGAAGTGATTGTGCGCCGCCCCTCCCCTCGCGTGTTTACAGGGAACCCGATCTCTCTGGAGGAGCTGCACATCAAAGCGCGCCCGCGTTTGATGTCCAGAGGCCTCGGAGGGCAGCAAGCAGGCGGCTCTGTCCCTGTTTGTGATTTGTGGTCCCCCTGGCATTGGGTCCCTGGGGAGGATTGCGACAGGTCCTCCCTCTGGCGTTCCGGGGTCTTGTGCTTTCCCGAGGCCTGGGGTCACTGGCCCCCTGTGTGCTTGAGGTCGCGTGGCCCATCCTCGCCCTGGAGGTGGCTTTTGGTCCCCCACTTCCTGTAGAGACCTCAGGAGGCACTGAGGCTGGCGTGCAGAGCTGGGCAGGGCCACACCTCCTTCAGGGGCCCCACAGCCGGCTCCGGGGTGTGGGTCTCAGCCCTGGGCAACGCACAAAAGCAGAAGCTGAAAGCAGGCAGGGAGATGGGCGGAAGCCACGCCAGGGCCTCCGCAGGACCTGCCCGGGTCTCGGCACCAAGCGTGTACAGCGTGCGTGCATTCGGAGGCCCACCACTTCCTGTCCCCGGTCAGCTGCCGTGTCTGTCCCAGTCACATTCGCGTGGGCCTTTGAGCCATGAGGTCTGGCCGGGCAGTGCTTCGTGGCCCAAGGTCACCCCAGGCCTCCTGTCCCGCCCACTCACCCAGGGGCTCCAGGGACGAACAGGCTGGGATGGCTGTTCTTTTGGGGGCCTAGCTTATGATGGTGTGTCAGGTCGAGCTGGAGCGAGCCCCGCCTCGGAGGTCCCAGGCCTGTGTTCGCCGTGTGGACACTGCAGAGCCAGGGCTCGGCGGGGGCGCGGCCCGCAGCCCTGGTGGTCGGCGCGGGCCTGGGTGCGGGAGGCGGCGTTGGGCGTGGCGCGGACGCGCTTGTGTGTGCGCATGCGCACCTGCGCGCCCGCGCTCCTCCAAGCCGCTCCCGCAGCGCTTCCGGGGACTGCTCGCTCGCAGCTTGGGTCCAGCCTGCGGGAGGGAGGGGGTTGGTGCCTGGGGGCGCTGGGCGGATGCCCGCTGCCCTCTGCCCTCTGCCCGGAGAGCACGGCCTCCGGAGAAAGGGGGAGGACAGTCTGGCGCTCGGTCACCTGGTGGCCTGGGTGACAGCGCTGATGGGTTGCAGTGGGGGCTGCTGCCGCGTGTGCCATTTCCCAGACGATGGTGAGAAGTCTGAGGTGTGCCGCGGCGCTCCCGCCCATGCGGCCCACGTGGCCCTGCGCCCAGCTTGAGGCTGAGTCGCACCCGTGTCCTGGGCCTCGCATGGCCTTTGCTTTCACTTTTTTTGTTCATTGGTGACCGTGACTCGGTGGTCCTCAGGCGCTCTCTGGCCCTGTGCTGCCCAACCATGTGGGCATCTGGGCACGCTTTATGAGGAGTTGCCACCTGGACTTCCCCGGGAGCGGCCCAGGGTCACACGGCCCCTCAGGCCCCCGCCCTGGGTGCAGGAGGCAGGCGCAGTGCCAGCATGGGGCTCTGGTCACGAAGCAACGCCCGGCCCCGTCCGCCCTGGCATTGCCCCACGGGGTCTGGGTGGAGGGGAGGGGATGGCACTCAAGGCACTGGTGGCCTCAGGGACCTGGGTGTTTGACCTCAGGTCCACTTAGTGGCTTTGTGCCCTGAGCTGCTGCTGCCCTTCTTGGAACCAGCGACCTTCCTGGAGGGTGGGCTCAGGTGAACGGCCAGATCACAGCCCCCTGGGACTCTCATCGCAGACCCTGGCACAGTTGACAGTGACCTGAGGCTCGTCCTGGAGGTGGCTGGTGCTGCTCATCCTGCCGCTGTGTCCTCCTTGGGCTTGGCATCTTGAGGCCAGTGGGAGACACCTCCAAGCCACGTGTTGATAGCCCAGGCCTCGGGGGACCGGCAGGCGGCCACCTCCTTCTGGGGGGGCCCCGGTGCACGGCGTGCCGGGCGGCCCCTGATGTTTCCTCCCTGTGCTGCAGGGAGTGCCTGGAGCAGCCGTGCGAGGCCAGCCCGGTGTGCGTGTACATGAGGGATGAGGTAGGCCCGGCCCCACCGCCCGGCCCCACGTCGCCATGCGGCCCCGCCCGTTTTCCAAAGTGGAAAACTCTCCCTCAGAGCCACCTCGGCAGCGAGTGGGCGGCCTGGCTCTGGGCTCTGACAGCCGGTGTGTTCCCCGCAAGCCGCGGAACCGCCCGCCGGCCCCGCCCCCTCGGCGCCCTGTTTGTTTTCTCAGCTCCTCCCAGAGCCCCAGAGTGGTTCGTTTTAATAAATATTTGCTTTGCTCCGTGTTTTGATCTTTTTCAAAAGCAGTGCAGCGTGGTGCAGGCCCAGCCTGGCCCAGGCCCCGCCTGTCCCCGCCCGGCCGCCCGAGACGGCGACCCTCCTGGCGCTGGTACCCCAGCTCACAGGGCCTTTTTGTTTTGACTCTGACTGAATGCTCTTTCTTGGCCCAGGGTGGCCATTGTCCCTAAGGGGCTCTGGGACACTCCCATCACGGTTGTGAGGTGCAGGGGTTCCCGGGTTGTGCAGGAGGGACCTGGGGGGCACGTCCTCCCCCAGCGGAGACCGGCCACTGGGCCTCAGGCACCTGGGCCCCAGTCAGGGCCATCGTGGTCAGGCCAGCCTCAGAGGGCTGGTCAGCCGGCCAGATGTGGCCGACCCAGGCCCGTCCCTGACCTTGGACAGGGCGAGGCCAGGGGACAGCCCCCAGCCAGTGAGCTGGCGCTGGCTGGGGGACCCATGGTGTGGCGCCGCGAGCGCCCGGGCTGGGGGTGGCAGCGGGGCCTGTGGCCCCTCCCCCAGCCAGCGAGGGGCCTTCGTCAGCGCGGGGCCGGCGGGCGCCCTGGCACACCTGTCCTGTCCCTCCTTTAAGGTGAGCGGCAGAGCCGCCTTGCAGAGCACGACACTGCAGTCGCTGGGCCTCACCGGGGGCAGCGCCAGCATCAGGTGGGGCCTCTGGTCTCTGCGGTGGGGGAAACGGGGCCTCGCAGGAAAAACGGAGGGCGTGGGGACCTGGAGGAGAACACGGGCCCCTGTGGCTCTCGGCCCGAGCCCGCTGCCTGGGGTTCCCCTGCCTGCGCGGGGGGACAGGGCTGGCATGTCAGGGCTCTGCCCTCTGTGGGGGCGGGCACGCACGCCCCTCGGGCGAGATAGGACGGGGAGGGCTGGGAGGCCCTGCAGGTGACTGGATTCGGTGGCGTGGGCTGAGACCCGTGCACCGTGTTTCCTCTCTCCCGCCCCCTCAGGTTCGCCATGAGGCGGTGCGACTCCGCTGTGCAGCAGGAGCCGGGGCTCTCCCGGAGCAAAAGCCCAGGGAGCCCGGCCCCCGCCTTGCCCGCCGAGCAGGCCGCCGGCTGCCCTCTGCTCCCGCTGAGCTCCTCGGGCCTCAGCCAGGGCGATGTGAGCCGTCAACATGGAGCGGGCCCCTCGGGGGCCGGCCGCGTGGACGGCCTGGGCCCGGAGCCTGCAGACGCCCGGGCGGAGCCGATCTCAAAGGAGCCCAGGCCTGCCCCCTTCGTGCCTTTCTCTGGGGGCGGGCAGCGCCTGGGCGGCCCTTCTGGGTCTGCGAGGGGCCTGGTGTCGCCTTCAGCCAAACTGCCAAAGTCCTTCTCCAGCCCTGGAGGCCCCTCCGAGCCGAAGAAGTCGAGGCCCGGCCAGGAGCCCCAGCCGGAACCAGAGCCAGAGCCGGTAAGGGGCGAGCCGGGTGCGGGGTCCTTGCTCCTGACCGCTCGGCCGGTCCGCCTGGCGGGAGCAGGGACGCTGGGCCCTGGGACGTGAATGTTTTGGTTTTGCTGGTCTTAAGTCGCTTTCACTGAGGGAGGCACCATTTTAGATGTGGTTCGATGGATTTGGACCAACTTGTGTGCCCCCATGACCCCTGTCACAGCCAAGAGAGCCCGCCTTCCCAGTGGCCCTCTGTGAGTGTGGGACGTTGAACACTCCTGTCCCAGGCGTGCCCCAGAGCCACTGCCCTCCACCGTCCGCCTGGGTTGGCAGTTTTGACCTGAAGGTGGCTTTGGCATTGACTGTCTCGTGGCAAACTTACTCCTGAGCCAAGCGTCCCACGACGTTAGCCGGTGGGTGTGCGGAGCGTCCCCAGACCCGCCAACCCAGCCAGGGAAGGTGGGGAGCTGGGGGGCGTCTGCGTCGGGGGCGTCTGCGCGGGGGTGGGGGTGGTGTCTGCGTCGGGGGCGTCTGCGCGGGGGTGGGGGTGGCGTCTGCGTCGGGGGCGTCTGCGTTGGGGGCGTCTGCGTCGTAGCGGGAGGGAGGCGGGCATGCAGCGTCAGGACGCGACTGGGGGGCCGCATGCAGGCGGGCGCTCGTCTGCGTCAGATGCCTTAGCGCGCTGGCCCCCGTGTGGCTCACATTTTGGGGTACGAGTCACTGTGTGAGTCCACCTGCTGTCATGCTGGGCCAGCTCTGCAGACAGCGCGTTGCCTTCTTCTTGCCTGTCTTTGAGCACCTGGCTCGTGCTGTCACTCACTCGTTCCTGAGTCTTACACCCGTCCCCCAGACGCCCGCCCCGCCCACTCCTCTGACCCCACGCCAGCAGGAGGGGTGGAAGGTTCCCCGCAGTTTCAGTCTCATCCGGAGCCCCCTCCTCGCTCTCGCCTCCAGGTCACACACCTAGGGAGGGGGGCAGGTCAGGGGCACCTGTGCCTGCTGGGCGGTGGGTGGAGCTCCGCCGCGTGAGGAGCCGGGTCCCTGCCGAGGGCGGGCTGAGGCCGGGAGGGCCGCTGACCTCGGCGCGCCTTCGTGGAGTGGAGGGTGAGGGGCAGGGGCCCGAGCCAGGCCCGAAGCCCGTGAACGTCCATTCTGGGAGGTGGTGGACGTGGTGGCCCAGCCCTCTGGGATCCCCGCTAGCTTCTACACTACTGCTTGGGCCACGTCCACAACCGGTCACACCCCGTGTCACGCCTCTCATCTGAGCCAGGCTTGCTGGCTGAAAGCAGGCCATGTAGCTGGAGTGGGCCAGGGCCAGGGCCAGGCCCCCCTCGGTCCCGGGGGCCCCTGAGTTTAGGGGCCAGACGCGGGCCGGTCCCGGCAGCCTCTTACTCCCTCCTAAAGGCGTGGGGCCCGTGTGCAGCGGGGCTCTGGGCTCTCGGGAACGCGCTGTCAGCCCATGGGCTGTGCTCGCTGTCCGGGTGCCGGCCCCGGCGCAGCCCCGCGCACTGACCCTGGCCCTGGGCAGGGGGGTCCGCCTGGCCGCCAGCAGCGCTGCCTTTGATCTGGGAGCCTGAGCCGCTGGTCGCGGCGGAGCGTCCCCCGCCCGCCTCGCGCCTCCTGTCACTAACAGCCGCACACCCAGAGGGCCGGCCGGCCACATGGTGTCTGCTTTGTGTCCCTTCTCAGTGCTGGGGGAGGGGAGAAGGGAACAAAACAACTTTTGGGGGAACTTCAAAGGTACATTCAGCCATCAAAAGGGTCTCCGGGGTCCCACTAGCGGAGCCTGTGTGTGCCTTTCCGAGGAGCCGGCGGGGGCCGCGCGGCAGGCCCTGGCCCAGGCGGGTGGCTTGCAGACCCGGCGGCTCCTGCCTTTGATGCCGGAACATTCGTTATTGGGCGGCGGTGGAACTGGCCGTCAGCACCGGCTCGGGGAGAAGCTGGCGCTGCGTCCTTTGAAGTCCCTCTGCCACCCGGGAGGCTGCCATCCAGCAGGCACGCCCCACGCAGCTGGCACAGGGGTCGCCGATCAAAGGCCCCGTGCCCCAGGCAGGACAGGCGGCTGACAGTGGCTGCCCCTGTGCCGGGCCGTCTGCCCCCAAGACGGGGGTGCGGGGGCTGGGTGCTTCCTCGGCGCCTGACTCAGGACAGGTGTAAGCCTTGTCTCTGCGGGTCCACACTCCCTGACCACAAGGGCTGCTCTCGTTGCCCGGATGTCCTCCTGTCGGCCTGGGGTGCCTGCTCACGACGTCCCCCCAAGAGCGACGCCCCAGGCCTGGCCATGGCCCCCGCTGGCCTGGGTGGGCGTGCCTGCAGCCTCCAGGCTGCCCAGCCAGGGCCAGGCGGCCCCCCGCGGTGGCGCCTGCTTTGCAGGGTTTGCACCCGTCCGCCTGGTGTGCACGTCGCCCCCTTCAGCTTGCTGGCCTTGGGCCGTGTGTCCCCCCGGGCTCCCCAAGGCCCGTAGGTGAGGAGACCCCTGTTCATGCCGGGCGTGGGGTTTGCTCGGCACACGCCTGGCCCTGCCCGGGCGTGTGGGGCTCCCCGCTGCCGGGCGCTGGCGTCACCGTGACGGCCTGCACTCAGCTGCCCTGCTGCCCTCTTTTCTGCTGCTCGGAAGTGCGGGTGGGCCCAGCGGTGGCCACTGGGTGCCGGCGGGCAGGGGTTGCGTCTGTGAGCTTCCTGTCCAGGCCTCCGGTGTCCAGGGCGGTCCCCTGTGCAGCCTCGGGCCAGGCGTGGCCCTCCCTTTTCACTGCCTGTGGCCTCTGGCGGGGTCCCTCTGGGGGCGTTGGCTCCAGGAGTGCCTGGGAGGTTTGGCCCGTGGCCTCTCGTCTGACTCACTCACGCCCCAGGCCTCAGGGGGACGCGCTTCGCATTCCCTCTTCCCAGACAGCTGTCGGGGCTGCAGGGGGAGGACGAGAGCCCTCTCAAGGAAGCTGGAAAATCTGGCTTGAGGTCACCTCCACATAGTTTGTACATTTTTTCTCTGTGTGTCATCAAGTCCTGGAAAATCACTGTCAAGGAGATAAAACCTCAGCCGGCAGCAAGGCTGCTTCTGACACGAGGGGACCCCTGTGTGCCCACGTGGTTTTAGCCACTTGTGTGGCGGCTGCTGGAGTGTGTCCACCACTGTCCGGAGGCCATCCGGCCCATGTCTCGGCCCGGCGCCCGGCCCCTTGTCCCCTCCTCACTCAGCCGCTGAGCCTGCCGGCCGCGCGGGGCCTGTGGTGGGCCGCGGACCGTGGGCAGTGGGCAGTGGGCAGTGCGCATGCGCTGGCCCCTGTTGGGTCCCCGTGGCCGTGGGTGTGCTTGTCACCCTTCACAGCTGGCAGTCGATCACCTAGTTCCCTTACCTCTAAATGGCCTGCTTGTTGCTCCAGCATTTGTCCAGCCTGGGCCTGTCACCCGGGCCTCCTGTGGGTGCCACCCTTGAGGGTGCTGCTGTTCCTCCTGTGTGCCGTCCAGTGACAGACAGCTGTGAGGCTGCCCACCAGCGAGGGCACGTCAGGTGCCGTCCTCCACGTGGCTCCCTAGAAGCTGTGAAGGTCTGCTGTCGGGAGCACGAAGGTTCTGGACGCCGCTGTCCTCAGCCCACGGCCCCGCCAGCGTCCTCGGGCAGCGGCGGTCAGGCCCACCGCGGCCAGCTCACCCATGGGACCACGCTCCCTGCAGCGGGGGAGCTGCCACTGTGTGCATCCTTTTTTCCTAGTGACGTCTCACCCTCTACCTCTTCTTCATCCCAAAATACTTCTGTAAATCCCTGGGAACGGGGCCGTGTGTAACACCTGCCTCTGACCAGGGAACAGTGGCGGAAGGGACAGCGGATGAGGCCAGACTGCGGCCTAGTGGTGCAGCGAGCAGGGCTAGGGCCTGGCCCGGAGGCCACCGGCTCTGGCCACCCCCTTTCCCGTCAGCCTGAGGCCCGAGAGGCTTTCTCCGCCCCTCCCCCCCGTTCGTGGTGGCCACGTTCTCTCCTGGGAAGGCTGAGGCGAGGGTGCGAAGTCTCCTGGCTTCTCCCGTCACTTAGTGGCGCGGTCTGTGTGTTCCTGGGTGCAGGGTCTGCCTGGGGTCGGGACGTGGTGGCAGCTCTGGCACTCAGCCGGCCCCTGGAGGCGCGGGAGGGTGGCCAGGCTGGAGTGGCCACGTGCTCCCTGGGGCTGGCTTCCCCACTGCGTCCCGACCTCAGAGACCCGTCTGGGGCTCAGGCTCAGCGCGACGCCACGAGTTGTATGTCACCCACTTGCCGCATTCTCGGGGTGACTCGTGTGCCCGAGACTGGGTGCTCCAGGGAGGGGCTGGAACTGGTGGCCCCAGAGCTGCTCGTCCGCCTGCGGCCTTGCGCGCGAGCCCCAGGGGCCTGGCACGTGTGGCCGCGCGAGTCCCCGCTGGGGCTCGAGCGCGTCTGCCCCGCCGTCCCCCGGAGCCCAGGCCCTTCTGGAATGCAGGCGCCGTGGCAGGGGGCGGCTGGCGCCTGGCATCTCGTTATAAAAAGCTCTGGCAGAGAGCGCTCGCGGCGGTGCAGGACGGTTGTGGCTTTGAAGGGGCAGCCCCCAGGGCCGCACTCAGCCACCTACGAGCTCTGCTGCCCAGGCCTCGGCCAGCCCTCCGGCCACTGCGCCGCGGCACTCCGAGGTCAGAGGACCATCCTGGCGAGAGCCCAGCTCCCTGCACGGAGGGACGGGGCGTTGTGAGGAGAGACAGCTGTGCGTGTGGGGGCCGCAGGGAGCAGACAGTCAGGGCTTCGGGAGCGGCCGGGGAGGGCGGCCCTGGAGAAACCTGGGCAGGTGTGTTAGGCGAGCGGGTCCCCAAACACTGGGCAGCTTGGGCCTGGCCGTGCTCAGAGCAGTGGCCTGACCTTTGTTGCTGGTGGGGCTGCAGCCAGGTGGGCCGTATGGGAGGCAAGGGACGGGGTGATCTGAGGAGTGTGTCCCCAGAGCCCGCAAGGCCCACCCGGTCCCCGGGTGGGAGAGATGGGAGGTGGGGTTGCCACGCAGAGGCGGGGCTGGGAGGCGGGGGCAGAGGGGGCAGAGGGCGGCTTCCTGGGCAGCCTCTCCTCCGATGGCTGCGGCCCTTTTGTGAAAGGGGAACAGGGCTTGCTGTGGACATCTTGGCGGCGGTGGCCTCAGTGCCCTAGAGGTGCTCCCCACGCTCGCTGCAGTTACTGCCCCCCCCCCGCCCCCGTGCACCACAAGCAGAGCGGGCCCTGCCTTGTAATTTCCATCGCCCTTGCTGCCAATTAGGAGCGACGCTGTCCCTTCCTGTGTCCCCTGGGGGCGGGGGCAGCCTGGCTGTGGGGCCAGTGGTTGGCAGGTTTCTGCCAAGCCTTTAATTTGGGGGCTGCCACTTCCCCTGCCCCTCCCAGGGAGCCCCTGACGTGGCCTCAACCAAAGCACGGCTCCCCAAGCTTTGAGGACCCTGATAGCAGGCAGCTTGCTGGGCCTCTTCGTGGGGGGCTGCCAGGGAGACGGGGAGCAAGCACAGGAGCCGCTGAGGAGGCTGGCGCCGCCCAGCTGCCGCTCGCCGTACTCTGAGTCCCGCCAGCAGCGACCGAGCCGAGACCCCAGGGCCCCGTGCCCTGCTGGTGTGCAGAGGGCCCAGTGTCGGCTTTGCCGAGCAGCAGGCATGGAGGGAGCGGCTGCAGGCCCGGACAGGCTTGGCTGGTGGTGGGGTCCCCAGCCCACTGTCCCACCCCCTACCCTGGAAACCTGGCCCTGGCCACGGGCTGGCAGGTGGGGCCTGGGGTGGGCTCGGGTCACCCCAGCTGCAGGGCCTGGGTGGCCCAGCCCCACCTTGCCGGGCACCTGGGCCCCTCCTGGGAGCCTGCATGAGCCAGGCCCTCTGCCCAGCAGCCGGTGGACCGGGACCCTGTGGTGTGCCACCCGGACCTGGAGGAGCTGCTCCAGGCCTGGCCTGCGGAACTGCCCGACGAGTTCTTCGAAGTGACTGTGGACGACGTGAGAAGACGCCTGGCCCAGCTCAAGAGCGAACGGTGGGTGCCCCTCCGTGTCTCCCTGCTCCCGCCTCGGGCCCTGCGCGCCCCCCACTCTGCCCGCACCTGCCTCAGGCACCTCGGAGGGTGCGAGGCTCGGGCGGGGGCACCTAGTCCTGCCTGGCTCACGTGAGGTCCCCACTCTGGTGTGGGAGACGCGGGACCTTCACCGACTCCTTCCGCAGGAAGCGCCTGGAGGAAGCCCCCTTGGTGACCAAGGCCTTCAGGGAGGCTCAGATGAAGGAGAAGCTGGAGCGCTACCCTAAGGTACGGGAGAGGCCGGAGGTCAGCGTGGCTCTGTGCTGGGGCCCCCCTCGGCGCCACAGCCCGCACCCTGCTAGCCGCGTCACCTGCACTTCACCCAATGCCTGAAGAGCCTCAGTAAACGAAGCAGTCAACCCCGTTTTACGACGAAAACCAAGTTCACCATGTGACGAGGGCACATGGGGTCCTCGCCCGGCCCTGGCACCCGGTCCTTGGCATAGCAGCTGCAGCCACAGCTCCAGCCCCGGTCCTGGTGTTGCCCTTGGGATGGCGGGCCGGGCGTCGGGGGCCCAGCAACACACCCCCAAACCCCGTCCTGCTGACGGCTTGGCGTCTCCCCGCCCAGGTGGTGCTGAGGGTCCTCTTCCCTGACCGCCACATGCTGCAGGGCTTCTTCCGCCCCCGTGAGACAGGTACGGGGCCTCGCCTGGGCCTCTGGGCTCCAGGGAGGACCAGTTCCCAGGTCGCCGTTGCCCCAGGGGGGCCGGCAGCGGGCTCTGAGCTCACAGGGCACCTCGCAGTGGCGCACAGGGCCAGGCCGGCCCGGCTGTGTCTGTGGTCCTGGGTGCCCTCCACACCCGCCTGTTCCTTCCTGGGCCAGATGAGGGTCACCGCAGGGAGGGAGGGCCGAGCCTGCCCGCACCCAGGAGTGGGGTCTCTGGCCTGGGGCTGTGGCTCACGTGGCCGCTGCCGATCCTGACTGGGTCCGTCTCAGGTGCTGTGGAAGGGACAGGGCTGGGGTGTCCCTGAGGGTGGGAGCAACGTCTGATGCCTGAGGCGGAGGCTGGCCCAGCCTGCCCAGTCCCACCGGGGCCAGCACTGGGGCGGGCCTGGTTGGGGCCCTGCCGGGTTGGAGTCCTGCCGTCCCTCGGAGCCCTCTGCTCACCTGCCCTGCCTCCTCCAGTGGGGGACCTGCGGGACTTCGTGAGGAGCCACCTGGGGAACCCCGAGCTGCCGTTCTACCTGTGTGAGTTCTTTACGTACAGCCTCCTGCCACCCCCGCCCCAAGCCTCCCACGGCCACCTCCAAGGCCGAGTCTGGGGCCGAGGCGGTCAGGGAGGGAGGTGGCCTTCGCCCTGCCCAATGCCAGTGCATCTTCTTCTGGCCTGGCCCCCAGTGCCCGGGAGCTGGGGGGGACACCAGCCCCCCTCAGAGGGCATGTGGGTGGCGAAGGCTGGGGTCCACTGGAGGCTGTGCTTCAGGTGACCACCTCGCCAGAGGTTCCATGGCAGCGGAGAGGTGGGCGGGGGCTGTTGGCAGAGGGGTCTTCCGAGTACCCAGCGGGGCCTGGGCTCCCCCTGTGCCTTCAGGCCTGTCTTCCCCGGGAGTGTGGGCAAGGGGTGAGGCAGGCACGGAGAGACGGGGAGTGGGGTGTGGGGGGGCAAAGAGCACGGGGGCGAGGGACAAGGGACGCTCTCTCTCCACAGTCATCACTCCTCCCAAAACCATCCTGGAGGACCACACGCTGACCCTCTTCCAGGTACTGGCGCCTGGCTGGGGCTGCCCCACGGGGCGTGTGTCAGAGGGTAACGTGGCCTTGCGCCTTGGGTCTGGGGACTGGAGGGAGTAGAGCCCCTGCCCTTGGTCTGGCTGAGCAGGGCCCACGGGCAGGGCTGCCGGGTCAGTTCCTGAAGGGTCAAGGGTCAGAAGCCTCCCTGCAGGTGGCCAGCTGCCCAGGCAGCCCATGGGTGCCCGCTGCCGGGCAAGCGCGGCCCCTGCTGCCTGGCCCGCTTCCCTGCCCCGCCTCCCCCCACGCGGCCTCTGCTGGGAATGCTGGCCCCCCCAGCCCCCCAGCTCCCGGGGGAGGGTGGGGCCAGGAGTGTTGATCCGCGGCCCTGCGGGCAGCCTTCCAGAGCCAGGAGGGCTGTCCTGTGCCTTCGCCTGGGAGAGCAGCCTGGGGCCTCTCAGCCCCTGGCCTAATGGTTTCCTCTTCAAAGTCTCCTCAGATATTTTAATTACTAACAGAGGCCAGCCCTCGTTAAGTGGCCCACAGGCCCTGTGGAGGTCTGCGTCGGCCTGCCACCGTTGTGGGGGAGATGGGCAAGACCAGGCAGAGAGCTGGGTGCTCACCAAGGAGAGGAGTCCAGGTGGACGGGAGCCGGGCCTGGCCCCCCCATCCCCCAGGAGCCCCACGGACGCTGGGCCTCTTCCTCCCCCCCGCCCGCCCTCGCAGGCCAGCCTGCGGACGCGCATTGAGTTTGGAAGATGCTTTGGGATGGAGGGGGACCAGCACCCACACCCCGCTCCAGCAGGGGCCTTTGGGGTGCTGCCCGTCCCGTGTGCACAGCCTGATTCTTGGTGACGCTCTGCCCCCGGCCCCCAGCAGCCGTCTCCTTTCATCGGTCAGCTCGGCCTGGAGCCGCGGGGCCTCTGCTCAGGGTGGCGGCCCCGCCCGATCTCAGAGCTGGCAGGGCGTGGGGAGGCTTCCTGCCTCCCGCCGGCGCGGGCGCCGCCGCTTTCCTGTCCCTGGCAGAGCCCGCTCTGGCTGCTGGTGCTCGGGGGCCGCCCGGGGGCCTGCCCCGCGCTCCAGAGTGACAGCCTGCGAGGGCGTGGGGGACAGCAGCCCAGCTGCCCTTTTCAGCTGCTGGGCCAGGACAGCGGCTAGGAGAGGCGGGGGTGGGGACGAGGGTGCCGGGCACGAGGGCCCCCTGCACCCCACGCCACACCCACTTCCTGGGCCCGAGCCCCTTTCAGTGCCGATGCTGCCCAGCACCCCAGTGGATTCCGAGGACCACCGCGGCTGTGGGGCCCCAGCCCGAGCAGAGGGAACTCTCCCTGCTGCTGGTCACGGTGACCTGCCGTGTCATCCGCTGACCGCTGTCAGGTTGGGATCCCAGAGGTGCCAGCACGTGGCAGGCGCTGAGGGGAGGCAAGGAGGCCATGTCCGAGAGGAGCTGTCCCAGGGCTCTGAGGATGTGCGTCTGGTCGGGGGGGCCCTCGAGGCTTTGAGTCCTGCGGCCCCCAGGGAGCCCCGCCAGTGGGCTTGGGAGGCCCTGTGAAACGGGAGCATGCTGTCACTCAGGGTGCTGTGCGGGTCCCAGCGCTGGTCGGGCCACGCTGGGAAGGACAGAGTACTGTCTCCCCCATACCCCCTTTCTGCTCCCTGACCACCCCTGCTTCCAGCACCTCCATGACCCTCGTGCAGCCCCCGCACCTGCTTGTGAGGCTTCGATCCCATGTGTGACAAGGGAGGTTTCAGTGTTCACAGCCCTTGTCTGTGTCCCTTGATCACAGCTGTGGCCTTGGCATCCTTAGGCCAGGCCCCTGGAGCTTTTATTGATACCCTCCTCCACTGCACGAGCCCGGGGCTGGAGCCCCGAGGGGTGCTCAGCTGGCAACTGGGGTCTCTCCACCAGAGGCCGAAGACGTGGCACTGCAGGTGGTGCCATGGCTGCTTCCCCGGCCCGCTTAGGGGCTTGCAGCCATGATTGTCCTCGGGTGCAGAAGTGGGGGTCAGGTTATGATGCTGGGGACTCGGGGGCCCTCCGCCTGCACCACAGACCAGCCTCCTGCCCGGAAGGCTCCGGGGGCATGTCCGGGCTGCATGACTGTCCTGACCCCGCACCTGAGCAGGTGGGGGAAGTCCCTGAGCAGAAACCTTTTGCCACCCCCCCCACAGGCTTGGGTGAGGTAGTTTCTGAACCCCCGGGCAGTGTCGGGCACCCAGAGGGAGCATCCTCCTGGTGGGAGGGGCTTTGAGAGGTGAGACCCAAGCCGAGGCAGGGACCAGAGCGGGGCTTTTGGGGGCCTTGACTGGTGGACTCAGAGGCGGCAGACACCAGACTCCCAGAGCAACTTGGCTCCCAGAGCGCCCCCACCCTGCCTGGATCCAGCCAGCTACAGCCCCTCACCGCCCCCATGGGTCTGAGGCCGGCCACGGCGCCCCGCAGACACCACAGGGCTGTCCCTCAGGCCACACGGCCGGGGGAGGGGGGTGTGGGGTGGCAGCAGCAGCAGGGCCAGCTGGGTGAGGGCTGGCGGCCTCCCTGGCCATTGCTGCCCAGGCCCCTGCCATGCTGACCTGTGGGCTGGCCTGCGGTGGGGCGCTGGCCCTGACTGCTGCCCCCCATGTCGCTCTCCCTGGGCACTGGGGGGATTGAAACAGCAGTGTGTGCACTGTGGGGGCCTCCTGCTCAGGCCTTGGGGCTGGCCCCTGGAGGGCCCCCCAACACCCCTGGCCTGGCACACACGGGAGTCGGCGCCACGACGGGCGGGCAGAGCGGGGTGGGGCAGCGGCCTCCGGCCAGCCTCTGCCCACCATGCCCACCTGGCCTCCGGGCCCCTTTGCCCTCCCCGCAGGCAAACCTCTTCCCTGCAGCCCTGGTGCACTTCGGAGCTGAGCAGCCGACAGGTGGGTGGGGCACGCCCTGCTCCCCAGATGCCCAGGGCAGGCGCCTGCCTCTGGGTCTGGGAGGGAGGCCTACAGCTACCTGTGGTCCACTACTGTGGGTGTCGAGCTGGGATAGCCACCTGCCCATGCCACGCCCTTCCTAGAGCTGGGCGGTGGCAGGTGGGTGGCCCTTCCGCATCCCCCTTGGCCCGTGCCCCCTGCAGGTGTCTACCTGGAGCCCAGGCTGCTGGAGCACACTGTGTCCCCATCTGCGGCTGACGTGCTGGTGGCCAGGTGAGTGCCCATGGGGGACAGGCCCTCTTCTGCAGTGCCCTGCCTCACACCTTGGCCTCCCATCCCCAGGTGAGTGTCCACGGGGGGACAGGGCCACTGCTGCACTGCCCCCTCTGGGTCTTGGCCTCCCATCCCCAGGTGCATGTCCAGAGCTGCCACAACCCCAACCCCGCTGCCAGCCCCTGACTTGGCGCCCCTTGAGTCTGAGCCAACGGAGGAGGGCCTGGTGGGGGCTCTTGAGCCCAGCCCAGGAGTGGCCCAGCCCATGAGGAGGGATCTGGGCAAGGTGCCCAAGTGGCTGAAGCTGCCAGGTACTGTGGGGGGCCGCCAGGCTGGGAGAGGCTGCTGGGCAGGAGCCCAGGGCCCCCGGGTCATCCTGGCCTGTTTGCATTGCAGCCAGCAAGAGGTGAGAGCCACCAGCCCGAGGGCCCACCCTGGCCCTGACAGTATCCCCCGCAGTGGAATAAAAACTCAAGCTGCTCCCGACTCTCCTGTGGTTTCTGCCCTGGCTGCTGCTCGTCGTCCAGCCCGACCTCTCGGCTGCAGGCCTCTGCCACTCCTGACCCTGGGCCGGACTGTGGGCCCAGGGTCCCCTTGCTGCAGCCTCTGATGGGGGTGCAGGTGCCTCCCGGTTTTACCTGGCATCGTTGCTTACCCTCCTCTGCGCAGTGTGGGGCAAAGAGCCCCCGGGCATTGCCTGCCTGCCAACGGCACACCCCAGCCCAACGGGCGGAGGAGGAAGGCACCCCCACCTGGAGCCAGGCAGGGCTTGGCCTGGGGTTTCCCGCCACCCTCACCGTGAGGCACTTCAAAGTGACTGTGGGGCACGGGCTCTGGCACTTGTCGCCCGCCTCTCCCTTCAGGTCTAATCGCTTCCACATGCTCCCAGCGCTTTGAAGCCCAGAGACGCCCCGAAGGGCGGGGGAGAGGAAGGTGGGGGGTAATGGCAGTGAAGGGGTGCAGGAAGGGGCCAAGTCAGGGGTGGCAGGCTTGCCCCTGACCTGTGCATCCTTGAGTGAGGGCCGAGGCAGCTCCACAGGACCTCTCAAGGATCCTCTCAAGGGTCCCCACGGCAGGTGGGGTGGCTTGTGGGACAGCTGTTGTCCCACCTGGACATACCTCCCTAGCGGACCATGTGCTGGGCTGTCCTAACCCCACAGCCACTCAGCCCAGAGCCCTTTGGGTGTCTCGTGTCCTGGGCACTGTGTTCAGCAGCTTTCAGAACTGTGAAGTGGGTGCTGTGGGGGGTGGGGAGGTTGGGGGCGGCCCTGCGTAAATGGAGCCGGGCCCTGGGAAACCCTGAGCACCTGAGCCCCTGGCTTCCGGCAGGTTCCACACAGCCACCAAGCCTCCAGAGCGGCCACTCGGTCTGGCACTGCCGTGGGCCAGAGGCTGGGGCCTGGTGGCTGGTCTCGGGGACCTTACCGCCCGAGCATCCCCCACCTGCCAGGGCCAGGGCGCCCCAGCACTGGCGGCCGCGGGGCAGGAGCACCACCTCCAGGCGAGCGGCCACATGTGCGAGGGCTCTGGTTTCACGCGCTGTTTGTCATTCTGTCCTTTCTCAGCTTTGCTTTCGGCCTACCAGGATGGGGGGCGGGGGCAGCTTTGAAGCAACTTGACTTTGGGTGATTAATGGCAACATGGGGGCTGCGTCTGGGAGCGGCGGCTTGGATTGCTGACGCTGCTTTGTGAGAACAAATTTATAGCTCAGGGAGCCATCTTCTGAGGGAAGTGTCACACGGCCAGGAGGTGACACACCAGCTTTGGTATCGGGGTGACGGGACTGCACTTCTGCCCGCGTCTCCCTCGGCACCTGCTTCCCACACGGCAGCCCCGGAAGACGTGAGGAGCATGGTGTGTCCGCTGGGACCCGGCCCAGTCTGCGGGCTGGGGAGAGTCTTGGGGATCAGCAGCTTCTTCCCTGTGTGGAGCCAGAGGCCACAGGAGACACGGGGACTCGGGGCTGGGCTGTGACTCGGACAGGCGGCCGCGGTGGCAGTGGAGTGCCCTAGAAGTCCAGCAGCTGTGGGGAGAGGAGCGCTCAGCCCCGTAGGGCCAGCCCACCCCTCACCTCAGCCAGGCTGTTCCCGGGAGGGCAGGATGGGGCTGGACCCCGACCTGGCCGTCCCCCCCGCCCACCTACCAGCTGAGGCAGCACCTTCTCCAGCTGCTCCACGTCCACACGGGCCAGGTCCTCCGCCTGGGCCTGCCGGACACTGCGGATGGCCGCTTCTGCCGTGGCACAGGAGGGGAGTGCGAGGTGGGAAAGGCTAGGGGCCCTGAACCCCAACCCCCGGGCCTCAGCCCCAGCTGCCCCCCCACCCCTGCCAGCCGGCAGCTCAGAAGACTGAGGCTGGGGCCCTGGAAACAGAGCTTTCCTGGGACACAGTGCAAAAGGCACTTGTGGGCAAGGGGACGACGTCTGCCTTGCTTTCCCCACTAGAAAGTAAAACGCAGAGGGGCCTGTGCGTGCCGGCTGCGTCCCGGTCCCTCGGCTCACCCACGACGAAGATCCTCAGCAACTCGGCCATGAGCAGCAGCGCGTCCCCACTGACTGCAAGGCGCACAGCAACAGGTCACCGACGGCCTGTGCCCCCTCCTGCCCCCCGGCCAGGGCCAGCAGCCCCCCGCACCCCCCCCTCACACCTTTGGTTTTGTCATCCTTGAAGTGCAGGTGCAACAGCTTGCTCGTCAGCTCCTAGGGACCAGTGGGCGACAGCGGCTCACCACCCGCCCCCGCGGTGGCAGATGCCCCTTAGGCATCTAGTGCTGTGGGGGTGGGGATTTGGGGGGAATTGTAATTTCTGGCCTGAAATGCCCTCCATCCCCTGCAGCCTCTGCCAGGCTGGGCCAGAACCTCCACATGTGCTGGACAGACAGGTGGGAGCGGCCAGGGGCCAGCCCACCCCGCTCTGGGACCCCTGCTTTCCTGAAATGCAGGGTGGTCCTGTGCTCCCACTCCCGTCCCTGGGCCATGGCGCTCTCCCCTTGGGCTGGAGGCAGCAGCTCCCGTGCTGGGCCCCTCTGGCCTGTCCCCCTCTGGTCTGTCCGAGCTGCCGCCACCACCCCCCAGCGTGTGCCAGACCGTGCTCTGGGTGCGGGGCAGCTCCATTCACGGACCCCCAGAGAGGTGGAGGAAGGCCTCTCGGAATGGGATGGGTGTGGGGGCCGCAGCGCTGGGTGGGGGCTGGGGGCCGGGGTGCTTGGTCAGTGGGCGGTGGGGGGAGAGAACAGAGCCCAGGTGTATCTGCAGGCCTTCCTGGTGGACATGAAGGACATGGGCGAGTCCAGGCCAAGACTCCTCAGGGCGGAACTTGAGCTTCCAGAGGATGGGGCTACTCCGCAGAGAGGGGTACGGGGCGCAGATGGGGGGGGCCAGGGGGCAGAGAGAGGTTCTGGGAATCAAGGACTCAGCCTGGGACACGTTTGAGTGTGGGGCATGCATCAGACACTCAAGCAGAGGAGCTAAGTGGGGGGCTGGAGCTGAGAAAAGGGCCTTCCAGAAGGTTGGCAAGGAGGATTTGGGTGGTGGAAGCAGATGGACCACACAAGGCTGCCCAGGGCAGGGGCCAGCGGAAGAGGCTGCAAACCAGTGGCAGAGTGCCTGGTGGGATGGGAGGACAGCAGCAGCGGGTACCCAGAAGCTCAGAAGCAAAACAGGGTGTCCTGCAGGAAAGGTGAGCTGGGGACTGGCCAGGCCTCCAGCCTAAGGGGGGGCTTGGGGGGGGGGCGTCGCACTGGCACGCCAAGTGAGTGCAGCTCAGCAAAGCCCTGAGCCGGGCAGACACTGCTGGGGCCCAGGGTCAGAAGGGTAAGATCCTACCAGCGGCCACCAGGGGGAGCCACGGTGGCCTGGCCCTCCCGGCACTGACTGCGAGAGCCTGGTGCCACCTGCTGGTGCTCCCTGCGTGGGGCTGTCCTGTCCTGGCAGCTAAGGGGGAATGGCACCAGCTGGGAGTGGCGGTCCCCCAACAAACACACACAGTGAACTCGAGCAGCGGATGGGACTGGGGACGTGTTCAGTTTCCACCCCACTGTCTGTGTACAGGGACCGCAGCTCCTCCGTCACTCCTGCCGGGGACAGCCCTGTTCGTGGGCAACGACCACAATCTCAGCTCTGGGCAGAGCCCTTGCCGTGAGGACTGCAGAGATGTCCAGGTGGGCATGATGAATGCCAAACCCTGGGCTCCTCTCTGCAGGTGTCATAATGGGAGAGTTCTCGCAACCACCCTGCCCGATCACCCCAGCCTCGGTGACTTTCCCTTTGAGTCAGGGCAGAGACACGGTCCCGAGTGATAAAGAAGAGGGAGCTGAGGCAGAAGATGAACCAGACAAGTCCCCTATGCCTCTGGAAAGCTGAAGGCCCCACTGGGGACTGGGGACAAAGAAGCGCTCGCAGGGGCTGAGACCCTCCCTCCTCCTTTCCTTCCCCGGTCACAAGGCCCAAGGCCCTCCTGGCACGCCTTCCCAAGGGCTCAGTGCCTCCAACCTCAGGGCAGAGAAACAACGCCGGACTCAAACTAGTCGCAGCCTCAGAGCGTGGGAGCCGGCGGTCCCACTTCCACCCAGGGCGCAACACCGGGCGCAGAGCATAGGGCCCTCTCCTGCACCCACGAGTGGGGCTGGCACTAGTGCCTCACCTCCTAGGACGACAAATGCCCCACGCAGTGGGCTAAGCTACATCCCGCGCACGTAACAGTGCCTGACTGCGCCAGGTGTGCTACCGAGAAAGCACTTTAGAGCCTCCCACACGACGGAACCCAAACCGGTGCTGCCCAGAAACGCAGCTGCGGGGCGAGGCGGGGGGCGGCGGGCCCAGCCCTCTCGGAGGCCGCCTGCATTTCCGCCGTCACTGCGCCCACCTCTGCCTGGTTTCGGCAGGCCTTCTCCCTCTTGCCCCAAACCACTCGACCTCGGGCTGCGCGGCCGCGGGACCCCACCCCCGGAGGGCGATGGGCGAACGGGGTGGAGTCGCTGCCCGACTCTGGGAACAGGCCCGTCCCGGATGGCACGCGCGCGCAGCGCGGTGGTGGGCTCGCAGCCTGCACGTGGGTCACGCGTGGGGCTCGGCCGCAGCGCCCCTACCGCCCTCCGCCGCCTGCGCCGCGCGACCCCCACGCCACCCCCGCGTCTCACTTTCCGGAAGCCAGCGCCGGTTGCCTCCATGACTGCTCCTCACGGCGCGCGCCCTCTGGAGCCCCGCCCCCGAGCTCCCAGCCAATGAACTCTGAGCGCGCCCTCCTGGGCCCCGCCCCTCGCCCCGCCAGCCAATCATCCCAGAGCGCGCCCTCCGCAGGCCCGCCCCCGCCTCCTCACTGGTCCCGGAGCGCTCTGCCTAGGCTCCTCTGCCTGGCGGGCCACAGCGCGCGCAGACCCCTCGTCCTCATTGGTCCGCGGTGACCGCCCCTCCTCCGCAAGGCCGCCTGGGAGTTGTAGTTTCCGCCAGCCCTTCCCGGCGCGCCCCGCTCTTCCTGGATACTGAGGCACCGCGGCAGTAGCGTAGGCTGCGGGACCGCGGCGCGAGGGCTGGGGTCCGGGGATACGCGCGACGCCCGGACCGGCCCCGCCGCGGAGTCCCCGGCCTCTTCGAGATCCTCGGCCCCGCGCCGGTCCCATGCTCGGGCGGTCCCCGGCCACCCCCGCGCCCACCCTCCTGGGGCCTCCCGCCTGTAGAACCAACTCAGTTTGTCCCTCGTTCCTCGGCTGCCGAGGTCGGACCTGCGGTCGTGTGTCCCACATTGAGCTGCGGGGGATCTCTGCCCCAGGGTAGAAGCCCTGCCCTATCGCCATCAGGGAAAGGAGCCGGACAGCGGGGCAAACAGTTCCCTTCCCGCGGCTTGGGCTTCCCGGCCAGCAGGCCCGCTGGCACACAGTGGGGCCTGGCTCTAGGAGCGTGCGGGGGCAGCCCTGCTGGCACCCAGGGACATGGAGGAATTCCGGCGCTCCTACAGCCGGCTGTGCAAGGAGAGTGGGGCCGAGCCCCAGGAGTCTGTCCTGCAGCGACTGCACGAGCTGCCGCCAGGCCGGCTGGACCTGGCCACACAGAGCCTGACGGTGGACACCTGCAGGGCCCTGGGCAAGCTGCTGCAGAACGAGGCGCTTCTGACGGAGCTTGTCCTGAGTGACTGCATGCTGAGCGAGGAAGGTGGGCGCCGAGGGCTGGTAGGGGGCAGGCCAGCCCTGCAAGCTCAGGCAGGGTTGGGGTCAAGCCCGTTGAGGTGGCCTCCCCTTGCTCTGTCCGCCCTGCTGCTCCATTGCTGCCCAGCGGCTGGTCCTCCGACCTCAGCAGACAGCTCCGTTCCACCTCTCTGGGAGGTTCGTCCTCCTGCACTCTGCTTACAGCAAGCGATGGGGTCTCCTTGAAACCTAGGAGCAGAGGGCAGTTTCTCTTTGTAACGGAGAAGCCTTAGCGTCCTGGCCTAGGGGAGTTGCATTGTGCTGGTGGGAGGCGTCTCAAGATGGGGCCCATGGGGTGAGCCCACGGCCACCAGGGGCAGGTAGTGACTGCCCTACCCCCTTACAGGGGCCACTCTGCTGCTCCAGGGGCTGTGTACCAACACCGTCCTGCGGTTTCTTGATCTAAAGGTGAGCACCTGCCCTCGGCCATGCCACCTGAGGGGGGAGGACATAGGTGTTCTGGCGACCAGGGGTCTGGGTGGTGCCCAGAGGCCATGTCTGTGAGTACTGCTGGCATGCAGGGCTCCGTGCTGCGTTCTGGTGGCCACCTGCAGGGGTGTGGGCATTTGTGAATCCCAGTGTCCCGTAAGCTCACGGGATGAGCCGCACCAGCAGACCCATGCTGTCAGGGGAAGCGGCGTGTGAACGGAGCCACACCTGCTGCCCAGAACTGGTGCCTGGCCTTGTCCACGCCCGACCGGGGCCCTTTGGGGTGGGTTACTGGCCCACCTCCTCCTGTCCCAGGGCAATAACCTTCGGGCTGCAGGGGCCGAGGCTCTGGGAAGACTCCTCCGACAGAACAAGTCCATTCAGAGGTAAGGTAGCACCTGGGCCTCGCCCTCCCCCGGCCCCCTGTTCCTCTGCACGGTTCAAGGCTGACCCTCAAGGACAGAGTTCTGCAGTCTGCAAGTTCGTGTCTTCAGGCTGGTTGTCTGTGCTTCCTAGCTGGTTGGGGGTGCAAGTTACTAGCGTGACTCCAGACTTCCTGCTGGAGACCCCCAGGCCTGCGACCCTCCTCAAGCCTCCCTGGGCCCCGTGGGAACAGGATGCCCCTTGGGCCATGCACCTCACATCCACCCTTCCCGCAGCCTCACCCTGGAGTGGAACAACCTGGGCGCATGGGAAGACGCCTTTGCCACCTTCTGCAGAGCTCTAGCGGGCAACAGCACCCTTCGGCAGCTGGACCTGCGCAACAACCAGGTCAGCCACAAGGGCGCCGAGGAGCTGGCCCTGGTGCTGAAGAGCCATCCCAGCCTCCAGCAGCTGGGTGAGGCCTGGGCAGAGCAAGCCTCCTGCTGCAGCTTTGGTCCCCTCCCCGGAGCCACCGGGTGGCGGTGGGTATGGGGAGGCAAGGCCCACGGAGCCGAGCTGCTCTGCGGGTGATTCCCCAGCAGAACCTGCCAGGCCAGGCTGGCATCCCGGGGTGCACCTGTCCGTGACGACACGTTCCCTTCCAGACCTGCGATGGAATAACATCGGCCTCCTGGGGGGCCGGGCCCTGGCGAACTGTCTCCCCAGCAACAGAACCCTGTGGAGGCTGGAGCTGGCTGGGAACAGCGTCCCCAGTGACATCCTCAGAGCCGTGGGTACGGGCACACTGTTCTGAGCAGGGTGTGCATAAAAGCTGATGGGTCCCGCCTCCAAGGAGCAGTGGCTCGGGGCTTGGGACATGTGCCTGTATCCTCACGGCAGCCCAAACTGAAAATGGAGAGGAGAAAAATAAAACTTTAAATGGAAAAGCAAAAAGCAGAGAGGAGAGGGAGACGGCAGTGGGCTTGCAGAGCGTTCACTGCCCAGGGCCTCTGCTCGGCTCCCGGCACCTGCTCATTCAGCTCTGAGGTCCCCTGAGGCGGGGGTGGGGCCACCCGTCTCAGAGGAGGAAGCTGAGGCAGTATGGCGCGAGGCCCTGTGCTGACGCCTGTGCTGCTGCCTCGGGTAGCATCTGCCCCATCACGCCTGAGTCTGTGGCCATGCACTTGGCCATCTGGTCCTAGCCAAAGCCTGCACAGTCCCGCCAACCCGTCCGTGACCCTGGCTTCTCAGCCCCAGGCCCGGCAGAGCTCTCTGCCCTTCCCTGTGTCTCCTTGTCCTGACGGCAGTGCCAGCACCCGAGGGCCTGAGCTTGGGCTGGAACTCTGTACAGGGTCACCACCTGCTCGCTCTGCCCCATCTGCGTCATTTCCGACTTTTTCATTCTTAGCCTGCCTCTGAGTCGCCCCAGCTCCTGTAGTTGCTTCTGTTGCCACAGCACCCTTTGACTGGCTCCTCTCCGAGTGGTACCTGGGTCTTTTCAGAACAGAGAATCTAAACACAGGATTCACCTCTTAAAGGTCATGCAGTGGCCTTTGACCTTGGGATGGAGTCCAAATGCTCCTCTGCATGCATGTCCCCCACACCTGATGCCTCCCAGGCTCCTGGCCCCACTGCTGTCCCCACCCCGGTCCCGCTGAAGGCTTCTGCCAGTGCCCTGGGGTCTGCTTCTCCCAGTCCTGGTTCTGGGCCGTGCTGGCGACTGCCGAGGCTGAGCCGCCTCTGGTCCATAACAGCTCTTTCCAACAGAGCAAGCCATGGACCACAACCAGGACAGGGAGGCCACGCTCCGGGAGAACCAGGCCCGCACCCGCGTGCTCAGCAAGGAGGTGCGGCATCTCCGGGAGGAGAAGTCCAAGCAGGTGAGCGGGGCCTCGGCAGACCAGAGCCGCGGCCTGACCCTGCCCTGGCTGCATGGGCAAGGGACCCCCTCGCCTGCTGTGCCGTGGCCACCTTTCCTTCCTCCTGCCCTGGACCCTCTCCAAGCTGCGGACACCCAGGTGCGGTGGGGCCTCTCGGTCTGAGTGTCTGGCCGGGCGGGCGGGCAGGCTTCCCCGAGGGCCCCCCAGGCCTTCCTGTGCGGGAGCCATCCTCCCTTTGCTGTCCTGCGGCCTTGGTGGGCATCTGCTCGCTGAATGGGCAGGCTCCGGGCCCTCATGGCCCTCTGGCTACCTCTGTCCCCAGTTTCTGGACTTGATGGAGACCATCGACAAGCAGCGAGAGGAGATGGCCAGAAGCAGCAGGTAAGCTAAGCCCCAGGACCATAGGACACGGAGCTGGGCCTTGGAATACCCAGGATTGGGGTCCTGACTCCAGCTTTGAGGATGATCCAACCTGAGCCTTGTCACTTGCCCAGTGAGGTTGCGGCGTGTGGTGGGAGGAGGAGGAAGGGCAGCTGCCACCAGGGCCACGGGGGCTGGCAGCTCTCGGGGTTGGGTTTCTCCAGCCCTGCTGTCTGCTGTTTGCCCACAGGACAACGGCAGCACGTGTGGGGCAGCTTCAGGAAGCCCTAAATGAGAGGCACTCCGTCATCAATGCTCTCAAGGCCAAGTGAGTGAGTGGAGGGCAGGAGAGGGCAGGGCAGCCTCAGAGCACTTTAGAGATGTGGCTCTGGGAGAGAGAGGGTGCTGCGGACAAGAATCCATGCGAGTTCTCACGTATAGAGTAAAGGTGGGGAATGGCTGGGTAACCCTGGAAGCCTTCCTGGAAGAGGAGAGTGTTAGCTGGGGTGAACAGCGGCCTGGCAAGAGTGAGAACAGGGTCTTTGCAAGGCTGAGGTGGGGCTGGGGCGGCGCCGGCTCTTTTCTCTCTGCAGGCTGCAGATGGCCGAGGCCGCCCTGGCTCTGTCGGAGCAGAAAGCCCAGGACCTGGGGGAGCTCCTGGCCACTGCAAAGCAGGAGCAGCAGAGCCTGGTGCAGAAGCAGGCCAAGGAGCACAGGCTGGAGCAGCAGGTGGGCAGGCTGGGTGGCGGAGCGGGCAGGCGGTGCATGATGGCAGGTGACCGCCAGTGCCTTTCCCCATCCCACCCCTAGGAAGCTGCAGAGCGGGAGTCTAAGCTGCTGAGAAACTTGTCTGCTGCCAACGAGAAGAACCTGCTTCTGCGAAACCAGGTGCGGGGGGTGCAGGGCCACGCCCCCAGGAGCCCGGGGGCGGGGCAGGGCGGGCACCGGCTGGGCCAAAGCTTCCCTCCCGCGATGCCCATTTCAGGTGGACGAGCTGGAGCGGAAGGTGAAGTCGCAGCAGGACCAGCTGTTCCTGACCCGGCAGGAGCTGACTAACACGTCAGCCGAGCTGAAGATGCGGGCCGTGCAGGCCGAGGGTGGGCGCACGCAGGCCTGCGGCTGAGGGGCCAGGCACAGGGGCTCAGGGACAGGGGTGGACGGGGAGCCTCGGGAACAAGGGACCCCCAGGGAACCCCTCTGCGCTTTCCCCTGGCTTGCAGAGCGCCTGGAACTGGAGAAGAAGAGGTCCCGGCAGAGCCTGGAGGACTCGGAGCAGCTGCGCTTCAAAGAGGTGCCTTGTCAGTCGCGTCATCTGGCCCTCTCTCCCCGTTGTCTGCCTGGGGCCTTCACGCACCTCAGCGCGGCCCGGTGGCCCCTCACCAGCCGTTGGGTGCCAGGTGGCAGTTCTCCCCCAGCCCCAGATCCCAGACCCAGGACCCCGGCTGCACTGGGGCCATGGCACGGGCTGCCATGTGCTTCATGCCACCTGGGCTGTGGCACCGGGACATGCCCTCTATCCTGGTTCCCGCGAAGCCACTTGGGGCAGCCCCTTGGAAGGAACGGGGTCCCCAAGATTCGCCTGCCTCCCAGAGTCAGGATCCCATGGGGGGAAGCCTGGGGAGCTAGCCCGACAGCCCCGCCCCCACCCCGCACCTGGGCAGGTGGAGCACATGACTCGCCACCTGGAGGAGAGCGAGAGGGCCATGCAGGAGAGAGTGCAGAGGCTGGAGGCTGTGCGGCTGTCCCTGGAGGAGGTGAGCCCGTGCGGCTGGGTGCCCCTTCCGTGGTCGGCCCCCCACCCATGTCCGCACGAGGCCAGAGGGACTTAGTAAGGTGGCGTGGGGGCCCCTTGGCCGTGGAAACCCTGCCCAGCAAGCGAAGCCCTCGGGAGGCGGGCGGCCGGCCGGAAGCACAGGCCCAGCGGGCTGCCGTCCACGGTGCAGGAGCTGAGCCGGGCGAAGGCGGCGGTGCTCAGTGAGCGTGGCCAGGCCGAGGGGGAGCTCATCAAGGCCAAGAACCAAGCCCGACTGGAGGAGGTGAGCCCACGGCCATGGCCACGTGAGGGCCTGGCCCACTGCCCCCTGTGCCCAGAGGGAGGGCGCCTGAGGGGCTGGCAGGGGCTGCCCGGGTGACAGCTGTGCGGCTGAGGCGGGCAAGACTGGGGCTGTCCCTGGGCTCTGTGGAGGGGACAGGAGTTCAAGATCAGGAGCTGCAGGGGTTCAGGGAGCCGGGAGGAGTCAGAGCAGGACGTTTGTTCCATCGGTACCACATCTGGCCCCCCACAAAGAGCCACTCACCCAGCCCTGAGGCGTGGAAAGGGGCCTGGCCATCTGCACCGGAGAGGTTGGAGTTGGCCTGGGAGGTGGGGGAGGGGAGCCAGGCAGGAATGCCCCCCCCATTCACAGAAGCTGAGCTCGTTCAGAACAGGAAACGTAACGGCCTCAGCAAAGGTGAGGTTTCCAGGCTGCAAAAAGAAGTTCCCCGTGGTTGGAGCGGGGCGTCACCCCTCACATGCTGACAGTCACACCCCGGGAAGCGGCAGGCAGACCTCGGTCCCCCTGGTGCTCACCGGCCCCTCCCCACGCCCACAGCAGCAGCGCCTGGCTCACCTGGAGGAGAAGCTGCGGCTGCTGGCACAGGCGCGGGACGAGGCGCAGGGCGCCTGCCTGCAGCAGAGGCAGATGGCGGCTGAGGCCCAGGCACGGGCCGGCCAGCTGGGCCTGCAGGTGGAGGGCCTGAGGCGGCGCCTGGAGGAGCTGCAGCAGGTAGCTGGGACGCTGAGGGCTCTCGGGCTGCCTCTGGTCGCCCAGCTGCCTTCTCACTGACCATGCCTGGCAGGAGTTGAGTGTCAAGGACCAAGAAAAGGTGGCTGAGGTGACCAGGGTGCGGGCGGAGCTCCAGGAGCAGAATGGCCGCCTGCAGGCTGAGCTGACGGCCCAGGGAGCCTTGAAGGAGAAGGTGGCAGCCCTGGAGCGCCAGCTGAAAGGTGAGCCGAGCCCCAAGCCCCCATGCTGTCCCTGCAGGACCTTTTCTCGTGGGGTCATCCAGTGGGCGGCTGGGCTGAAGAGCTGAGCTTGGCCTTTCTCGGCTCCGAGAGGCACTGGCATGGGAGGCTGGGTGTGTCTGCATCCAGGGGGCCTGCGCAAGCCCCGCCTGGCCTCTCTGTGGTCCTCTTCAGTGGCGGGTGCCCAGACAGTGCCCGGGGGTTTTTCCTCACTCAACTTCCTCCCCTGCAGTGATCGCAAGTGACCACCGGGAGGCGCTGCTAGACAGGGAGAGCGAGATCTCCTCTCTCCGGGAGAAACTGCGGCTCAAGGAGGCGGAGGTGGCCAGGATCCGGGATGAGGAGGCCCAGAGGGCCAGCTTCCTGCAAAACGCTGTCCTGGCTTACGTGCAGGGGTCCCCCCTGAGGGCTCTGAGCCCTCAAAAGTGAGGGGGGGGGCAGGAAGGTGGCTCTCGGGATAGGCCATCGGGGTCTGGGGGTGCTTGGGCAGGTGTACAGCTGGTGACTTGGAAAGTTAGTGTCAAGATGGATCGTCCGTCAAGTGGGGCCACTGCAGCTCGCCCCGTGGGGTGCTGGACCGGGTGGGCGCAGAGCCTGGCTAGCCAAGAGGGCTGGAGTGGCCAGTGCCCCAGATGCTGATGCGCCTGAGAACGTGCCATGATGGGAGGAAACGGGGGAGCAGAGCCCCACCTCTCCCAGCCCCCGGCCCGGCGTTTCACAGCCTGTTTTTACAACGTGACCATGGAGGCAGCGGCTGACTGATGGAAATACAGAACTTTTGCACTTTGTGATACATTTTGGGCCCCATGCCTTTATTTTATATCAGCCCATGCTCCCAGCCACTGCATGATCTGAGGAGAGCCTCTGCTAGGCCCTGCAGGAAAGCCCCTCCAGACGTGACTGGGTCGCCCCTCCTAACACTGCCGCCAGGTGGGGACAGTAGAGCTATTGCCAGGGACAGCGGGCTGCAGTTTCCACCAGCTGCCCCCAGCTGGAGGGTGAGTGGGCCTCAGCCCCTCCCCCAGCAGGCCCTGGGAGTGGTCTCCCTAGAAGGAACCACGTGCACAGACCACCCCACGCATGTGCAGGTGGGTGGGGATCGCCTGCGCTGCCCCTTGGCAGGGGTCACGGGGCCCTCCGGGAGCCCTCATGCATCGGGTCCTGCATCTAACCAAAGCAGGGGTTCCCGGGACTTGGGGGCAGGCTGGGGGAGTGGGCGGCGGGTCCTCCCCCATCCAGATTTCTCCCGAAAGCCCGCGCCCCGAGCCTTCTGCGCTCGGCTGTCTCCGCGTTGGGCGCTCGGAGGCGCTCGGCTGTCTCCGGCCACTCGGCTCGGCGCTCGGCTCGGGTCCGCGGCCGCTGCGGCGCGGGCATTTCTCCGCAGCTCGGCTTGCGGCCGCGCCCGCCCGGCCCGCGCCCATGCAGGCCATCAAGTGCGTGGTGGTCGGCGACGGGTGAGTGTGCGGCGCGGAGCAGCGGGCGGCCCCGGGGAGACCGCCCCGGCTGGGCGCGGGGCTTCGGGGCGCGGCCAGGAGGAGGGGGCGGTGCGCGCACGGCCCAGGAGAGCGCGGTGGGGCGGGGTCCCAGCTGGCCCCTGCGAGGCCACCAGCTCCGGCCCACCTGATGCTGCCGGGTCCCCCAGCCTGGCCTGGCCGTGTCCTGGGCTCCCAGTGGGTGGGGCCACGCCTCTCACCTGGACTGCACCCTCCACCGGTTTCACCCTCCCCTGCCATCCTCCGGGGGTGGCGGGAACTCTGCCGCGGGCCTGGGGCTCTGAGGCGGTTCGCCCCACCCAGCCGGCACCCACCGCTCCGCCCTGGTCTGCCCGGCCGCCCTGGGGCTCCTCCCGCGGCCTTGGGTTGCCGCAGGTCTGCGGCGCGGGGACACCTGTCCCCGCCCAGGCGTCCCAACTCAGCCTACGGCTCCGGGGGAGGGGCTGTCCTTGCTGGGCCGAGGGGCCGGGCGGCCTGGGAGCGACGCGGGCGTGCGCTCTGCTCTGTCCACAGCGCCGTGGGGAAGACCTGCCTGCTGATCAGCTACACTACGAACGCCTTCCCCGGAGAGTACATCCCCACCGTGTGAGCGCGCCGCGCGGGCGCCCCGGTCTGCGCTGCTGGGGGGGGCGGAGGTGCCGGCAGGGCGCCCGTCTGTGCAGGCCCGAGCCCCCGAGCCCCCGAGCCTAAGCAGACTCTTCCCGCTCTGCCCCTGCAGTTTTGACAACTACTCGGCGAATGTGATGGTGGACGGCAAGCCGGTCAACCTGGGGCTGTGGGACACGGCGGGGCAGGAGGACTACGACCGGCTGCGGCCCCTTTCCTATCCCCAAACTGTAGGTGACGGCGGGCCAGCCCCGGGAGCTGGTGCCTCGGGCGGGGTCCCTGCGGCCCTGATGTGGGTGAGGGGACAGAGGCCATCTGGAGCCTCCTTGACCACTCCCATGTGGGTCCCCTCCTTGTCCCTCCCAAGGACGTCTTCCTCATCTGCTTCTCCCTGGTGAGCCCCGCTTCCTTTGAGAACGTTCGAGCCAAGGTAGGGCGGGGCCTGCCCCGGCCGGGACAGAGTGGGCGGGGTCTGTCCTGGGGTGGGACCCTGCCCCCAGGACTTGCCGTGACAGGATGGGGTGTCTCGCTTGAAGACCTTACACCGGCAGCTTGTCCTTTGGAGGCAGACGAGATGCCCGTCCTGCTTGGTGGGCAGGGGTCTGCAGGTGGCCTGAGAGGTGTTGGTGAGGGGCAGGGGTGGTGAGTGAGGCTCTCAGGGAAGGGAGGGGCCCTGCCCACGCCCTGTTAGGCCTTGAAGCTTCCTGGCTGGGCGTTGGTGTCCCCCCCCCCCCCCCCGCCGCCAAAGCTCGTGGTCACCTCCCGAAGTGGGAAGGATGGGCCTAGGGACCAGGAGGAAGGGACCCAGGAGCCACGGCCTGCTCTGGGCCAGGCTAAAGGACAGGTCCCTGAGGGGCGGGGTCAGAACCTCTGTCCCCACAGTGGTACCCGGAGGTGCGGCACCACTGCCCCCACACGCCCATCCTCCTGGTGGGCACCAAGCTGGACCTCCGTGACGACAAGGACACCATCGAGCGGCTGCGAGACAAGAAGCTGGCGCCCATCACGTACCCCCAGGGCCTGGCCATGGCCCGGGAAATTGGTGAGTGGGCTGCGCCCGGCCTGCAGGCACTAGGGGAGGCGTGTTTTGGGGCGCCCCGCCCCGCCCCCTCACTGCCCCCGCTTTCCCCCCCTTGCTGTCCCCAGGCTCTGTCAAGTACCTGGAGTGCTCGGCCCTGACCCAGCGGGGGCTGAAGACAGTGTTTGACGAGGCCATCAGGGCCGTACTCTGCCCGCCGCCCGTGAAGAAGCCGGGGAAGAAGTGTACGGTCCTCTAGGACGCGGCTTTGGGGATGGCCGCCCCGCCCCTGTCCACTATGGTGTAGTGTCTGCTGGTGTCCGAGTCTGCTGTGGGGAGTGGTGTGGCAGGGAGGGAGCATGGGGCGGGGTGATGGGGTCCTGGCCGCTCTGCCTCCTCCTTCTGGGGGCTCGGCTCCAGCCTTCCCTGGTCCCCACGGGAGGCTGGGAGGGAGCAGGGTCTCCCTCAGGCTGTGGGGGGGGTGTCCAGCGAAGCCCCAGGACGGGCTTCTCTGATGGGCCAGGGTGGGGGTGGGCTGTTGTCAAGCACCTGGGTTGGGGTGCCCCTTTTTATTTTATACAATAAACATTCCCCAACAGCTGCCTGCTGGCCCTGCCTGCTCCTAACCACCCCCCAGCCATGGGTCCAGAGCGGGTGAGCTCCACCCCATACCCTGGGCAAGAGGAGGGGAGAAAAGAGCCTTCTGAGCCATCTCAGTCCCCAAAGGAGGTGACACAGATGGAAGTGGGAGCAAATGTATTTAGCTCCTTGCAGATGGAGAGACCCCGGGCCTCTGGGAGGCACACGCAGGGCCACATGGTGGACCCTGCTTCTCCACTTCCAGGTGTGGTGGGGGCAGTTGGCAGTCAATCCCCTCCCCACAGCTCCCCCGCCCACCTAGGCTGGGGGACAATGAAGTGAGTCCAAGAAGAGAACTCAGGACAAAGGGCACCAAGGCGGGACCAGCATGGACAGCTGGGGAGGGCAGGGGGCAGCCTGGCAAGGCCGCGGCAGAAACGGGGAGATGAAGCGGGGATCATCCTGCCGAGCCGCGATCAGGCAACCGCGCCCCCAAGGCCGCGGGCACCACTCCAGGCAGACACAGGATCAGAAACCCACTCAGCAGAACCAGCTGCTAAGTTTTCAGGAATGTTGATAGCCACTTGTTAAACAACCATTATTAATAATTAGATAAACTTACAATTAACAAAATTCACCACTTTCTAATTTCTGTACACATCAGCATTATTTTTTCTTCCGTGGTTATTCATACCACTTGAATCTGGCAGGCCCACTGTAGACTGCATGTCCCTCCTCGGCTCTGCCCTCGGTGATACCACATTGGTGGGAGCATCTACATCCCAGCAGCTGGCAGATTCTCCAGCCGGGATGGAGCCCTGGCTCCATCTATTGTTCACTGCCCAGACTCCATGGCAAGAGGGACAGGCTAGACTGCTGTGCCCGCCTGTGCTGGGCACGCCATGAAGGACCCAAAAAGCCGAGGAAGTGTTCTCCCAGCACTCCAAACTGGTTTGGGGCAGTGAAGAAGTAGCTCAGGACAAGTTGGTGCAGTTTGAACACACATCCGTGTTTCGCTGCTACCAGTCATTATTACTCCTCAGCGTTCCTTCGTGTCAGACGCTACCCACAGAGCTAACCAGGGCCAAAGGCCATCCTCCGTCCCATTCACCACCCTTCTCAGGAGCCGGCCTCTAGAAGGCCTCGCCTTCCAGCCCCTGCCAGAAAGGTGGCCAGGTCTGGAAACTCCCAGGCGTGGGAGCCAGGCTGCCACCTGGCCAGGGTGTGAACTGGATGCACACCGCCCCACCTGGGACCCACTGCCACGCCCAGCCCCGAGCTCCGCACTTTCCGGCCCCTGCCAGCAGCCTGGGAATCGGTGTGCAGCGTGGGCACAGAATCAGGTTTATTGGAGGGCTGGGGGTCGGGGGACTCGGCCCCGGCACGGGGCGGGGCGGCGGGGCTGGGGCTGGGGCTCAGTGGGCGAGGAAGCCCCCTTCCACAGGCACAGCGGCGCCCGTGGTCATGCTGCTCCGGTCACTCAGCAAGAAGAGGATGATGTCCACCACGTTGCTCACCTCTGCGGGCGGGGTACCGGGGTCAGGGCGTGGGTGGCAGGGGCTGCCCTCCGCCCTTTCCCCCACCCCCACAGGGGCTCCCCAGTGCAACTGCAGCTGGGCTCCCGGCCGACTTACCTGCAAACCTGCCCAGCGGGATACGGTCCAGCATGGTCTTGGCCTTCTGGGGGTCGTTCCAGTGGGCCTGGCCCATGGCGGTCATCACCACTGTGGGGTTTACTGTATTCACGCGGATCTGTGCCCGGACAGGCGGGGGTCAGTAAAGTGGGCTAGGGAGCCCTGGCACGCGGGCTAGGCAACGGGGGGGCCCCCCGCCAGGGCTCACCTTATGTGGCCCAAGCTCCAGAGCCATCACTTTGGTCAGCATGTCCATGGCGCCCTTGGTGGAACCTGTGAGGAGGGACGGCGTGAGGAGCCCGAGCTGGCTGCAGGCGCGGTGGGGTGGCCACAGCTGTCCTCACTCACAGTAGACGCCGTGGTTGGTCATGGCGCGCTGGGAGGCCTGACTGGACACGTTCACGATGGATCCTGGGGCCCCGCGAGCGATCATGCCGCGGGCCACGAGCTGGAGCGGCAGTGGGGACGTGAGGCCACGGCAGCACCCCGCCGGTGCCCATGGGGCCCCGCGAGCGGTCGTGCCGCGGGCCGCGAGCTGGAGCCGCAGCGGGGACGTTGGCACCCCACCAGTGCCCACTCCCGAAGGCAGCTCACCTGGGACACCTGGATGACAGGCCGCAGGTTCACGCTGAAGGACCTGGAGGCGGACGGGCGGAGCCCAGTCAGGGCCGGGGGCTGCTGCTGCCGGGGACAGCCCTCCCCCCAACCCCGCGGGTCACTCACACGTCAAACACCTCCTTGGTGATCTCCAGGAAGGGCTGCAGCACGGCCACGGCGGCGTTGTTCACCAGCAGGTCCACCGGGCCCACGCTGCCCAGCGCCCGCTC
>CM053506.1:107092683-107170706 GCA_028627145.1 Eidolon dupreanum
GCTCAGCCGTGGCCCCGCGCGCGTGCGCCCCGCTCAGCCGTGGCCCCGCGCGCGTGCGCCCCGCTGGGCTAAGGACGGGGCGGCGCCTACCTCGCGGACCAGGCTGTCCAGGTCGCTCTGGGTCCGACTCACGGCCACCACTTGCACCCCCGCCGCGTGCAGCGCCTTGACCGTGTCGCGCCCGATGCCTGCGGGGAGGACAGGACGCTCAGCGCGGACGTCCCTGACCGGCCCCCCGCCGGACGCCCGCGGCCGCCGGCCCACCTTTGCCCGCCCCGGTGACGAGCGCCCGGCGGCCCTCGAGCCCCAGCTCCATGGCAGCGACACTCGGCGCAGCGCTTGCGGGAGCCCGAATGCGGGCCGGGGGCAGGGGGCGCGGGGAGAGGCCAGGCGCGGGGCGGGGCCTGGCGGGGGCCGCGGCGCGATTGGCCGAAGGAGGGGGCGCCGCCGGGCGGGGCGATCGGCGCTTGGGGAGCGTTTTTTTTCAAACTGCCAGATGGGGACCGGTCCCCCTGCTTATGAAACCGGTGTAGGGAGCCCAACCAGCATTTCCCCCCACCCCTGTGTCAAAAGGATTTCTGTATTACAAAACAAACACCACGACAAAACAATGGAAATGGTACTTAATACCAAAAAGAAGGTAAAGGGAGAATTCAGTGCATTGACACGGGAGGGGCTGGTGTCCTGTCAGGTTGAGGGGTGGGGCGTGGGGGCGGGGGGAGCCTGGGCCTAGGCTGGGGGGCACGGTGGGGGGGTAGGGAACAGTCACTCGCAGGGCAGCTGTGACAAGCACGAAGGAACACACAGACCCCAACGCGGGCCCGTGAGGCTTTGGATCTGGCCACCCTGCACATCACACCCCCACCCCCCGCCTGCCCTGCCTGTCGCTGGACCCTGCAGGCCACTGAAATCCAGCTGCTCCGTGCTGCCCCCTAGCCTCTGTCCGGCTGCAGAGGAGAGCGGGGAGGTTTCGTGGTCTGGGAGGAGGGCGGCCTGAGGAGGGGCTGCAGGCCCAGGCGGGGTGGGCATCACTGCATCTTCTACTTGCTTGTTCACAGGAACCCGCTCCCCTGTAAGAGGCCACCCCCCTCACCCGCAGTCCAAAGGTGCCAGCCAGAAGCCGCTTCCTGACTGGGAAAACAAATTAAAAGTGAACCCTGGCTTGCACGGGGTATGTGCCTCCTCCTGGATGGGGCAGATGGCTTAGAGCTGGCCCCTGCAAGCTCCAGCGTCCCTGGGTGATGGCCGGGGCACACTGTATCCGAGGCTGGCGCCCTGCTCCCACCAGCCCAACCCACCACGAGGCCTCTGGAGTCTTCCTCACGGGCCCCCAACAGTGTCTATGGGGTGCGCACATTCCCTCCGCGGGTTCCCTCTGATCCCTCCCACGTCCCCAAGGCGTGCACATGGGTGAATGGTGTGTCCAAATCGTCCCAGGTGGAGGGAGTGTGGCCGGTGTGAGTGCCCTTGATGGAAGGGCATCCTGTCCAGCCTGGGTCACTCCCGGTGCCTGGAGCTGCCGGGAGAGGCTCCGGTTTCTCATGACCCTGAACCGGGATAAGCGGGTTGGAAAATAAGCATCTCACTTGCCATTGTTCATCTTTCTTTAGTGTGTGTAGAGCTCACATTTATTTCAACGTTTAATATTAGAAGTGTAGAAAACAACGTGGACGGAGCCACTTTAAAATGGAGCCAGAGCTGCTGCCCTAGGGGAGCCGGCTCCCTCACACGACTTCCTCCTCGAACCTTTCCGATGTGGAAAACGTGGCCAAATAACCTTCAACGGGGCCCAGAGCAACACTGTGTCCCGAGCGACTGTTTGAGAAGATAACAAGACAGCAGAGATGTCTCCATTTCGCCGGCGCATCACAAAAAATAAAAATAAGACAATAAAGAACACAGAGAAAGCTGAAGGGCCTCACGCTACACCAGCGCGATCAGCAGGCGTGGGGGCAGCGCCACGTGACCTTCAGCCCCATTCAAGTTTCATCGATTGTTCCAGCGACGTCCTTTAAAAAAACAGCAGCCTGATCGAGGCATGACCGATCCCCACAGAACTGCACAGTCAATGTGTACAGTCGGGTCACGTACGAACCCCCACAAAGCCATCCCCACCATCAAGGTCGTAAAGACACCCGTCACCTCTGAAAGCTGCCGGCTGCCGGCCGGTGTCTGGAGCAGTGGGGGGCACCGTCTGAGCCCGGGGTCTCCGCGCACGGGCCGTGACTCGCTGTGCAGCCGGGACGCCCAAGGGGTCAGTCCAGAGGTGCGGGCTGCCTCTGCTGTCCGTCGCTCCAGCCTCCTTGCTCCGGAACACTCCTCGGTCTCGCCGTGGCCCTCTTGGCCCTGGCGCTTGGAACGTCACAGGCTGCTTACCGCGTGGAGTCCCTCGGTCTGGCTTCGCCCGGTGTTTTCTCGCCGTTGCATGCGGGTTGGGCATCTCTGTCACAGCGGCACCGACGCCGCGGCCTGTCTGCTGGCGCCATGCCGGTCCGTGCCATCCCTGGAGGTGGAACTGATCGCGGGACAGGAGGTCACATCCCTAGGATGTCCGTCATCATGCCACCTTTCCAGGCGTGAAGAGGACATGGCCACTGCGGCCCCGCTTCAGCCCCCCGACCTGGGGGGACAGCTCCTGAGTTCTGCGGGTCGTGCCACGGAGTTAGGGAACCGGGGGCGGCCCCGGGGTCCCCCCAACTGGTGGCTGGTGAATGAAGCGAAGGTGGCTCCGTGGGGACCGCTCCTCCAGACTACCGTTTGTCGAGGTGTCTGCAACCGGCAGAGCCTGTGCTGCGATGACATCACAGAGCAGAAACCAGCCCCACACGCGGCTGCGGGCTGGGGCGGCCGCTCAGGGACCCAGGCTGGTGAGGACCCCCGGGGTCGCGGCTGTGCCGTGGCGGCTTGGCAGCTGCACACAGGGCTTCCCCCCACCTGGTCAGTGCCCGCCTCCAGATGTCCTTTCTCCCCTCCTCGTCTCTGCAGACCCTCCGCGCCCCACTCCCTGCTGTAGCCGGCCTCCTGCTCCCAGCTCCCTCACGAGTGCCCCAAGTCATCCGTCCCTCCCAGGGCCCTTCCCTTCTGCACCCACAGTGAGTTGCTGTTTTCTTAAAACAAACCAGCAAAACACAAACCCTCACCCCCCGCCAGCCAGCACTCGCCCTTTTGCTCTTGTTTGCGGAAGACCTGAGAGAGCGAGCGAGCGAGCGAGCGAGCGCGCGCACACGCCCTTCCTCCCGAGGCCCGCGTGGATGGTGCTCAGGGGTCCTGGCCAGACCCCTTCTCCGGGCCAGTCCTGGTGGTCGCTCCCCGGCCCAGGCTTGCTGGTCTGCGACCTTCTCAGCTGGTCGGCCCACTCGGCCTGGGGGGCTGCCCCGGGGAGGGTCTGTGGGCACACACGTGCCCAAGCACACAGGCGTGCACACGCGGGCACGCATACTTCTGGCTGCTGAAGCCTGTCATGGGCCTGGGAGACGCTGGGGGTGTTTGGGGTGGGGACTGACCACTTAGCCCCACCATACACCCGTACGTGTGTGTGTGAGAGACAGCACATGCGTGTGACAGGAGGTTGGGACGGCCTCAGCCCCCCTGCACAGGGAGGGGCGGGGCTGGGCCTGGACGGAGAGTCTTCAGGCTCAGATTCCCTCCTTGGGGCCCCCAAGGAGGACGGGCTTTACTTTCTTTTCCTCTTTCTCAGGGGGAGGGGAGAGGTCACTGAGCAAACCTTCTTGAAACCGGACCCAGAGAGGACACTCGAACAGGGTGGATTAGGGCTGAGGCTGAACTGGTCAGAGTCCAAGGACAAGTGGGCTCCGGAGGGGCACTCCCGAAGGGCCCTTGGGTGCAGCTTGAAAGGCCATGCTCCAGGCTGAGCTGGGGAAGGGCCCAGGGGGCCGCAGGGGGACAGGGTGCCTAGCAGAGCCAGCCGGGAGCACCTGGCCCACAGGCTGTGCCCCACCCCACTGCCTGGGTTGGACAGTCTCCGGAGGGCAGGGCCGCCGGCCCCCCAACAGCCTTCCCTGCAAAGCCGAAGCATCATGTAACTTCGTGTCATGCTCAGGCCTCCAAGCCAAGCTCTCTCCCGGCAGGCCACTTGCTCCCCCACCTTCTTGGCTTCGGGGCCTGGGTGTGGCGCCAGCTGCTCCAAGGGTCGCTGCACTGAGCTCCTGTGCCCCGTGCGGCTCTCACACCCTCCTGCCTGTCCCTGTGTTCCCTGCGCCTGAGCCCAGGAAGACAGGAGAATGCTCCCAACACAGGTGTGCAGGTGAGTGAGCGAGTGGATGATGTGTGCCCTGCATCAAAGGGGGTAGCCAGCCTGTGGCTACAAAGAACACAGACTGTGACCCGTGCAGCTGAAGGAGCTTGAGGTGTAGTGGGTGGACGAAGGGGTGTTGGTGCGTAGCTCTGCTCCTGGCCTGCGTCCAAGGGAGTGGAAGTGGCTTTGTCGCTGCCACAGGACTGTTGTCGAAAAGGCACTGTTGACACTGTTGACACCCTCCTAGGCAAACACAAAGGCCGTGAAACCATAAGTGGAGATTAAGTCCATGAACCACACAGAGCAGCATCGGGCTGCAGGCAACACAAGGGGACTTCCTGGAGGAGGTGAGAGGCAAGCAGAGAGAAAGCACTAGGGGATCCTGGTGGGAAGAGACAACCTCTTCAGATCACTGGGCACAGGTCACCATTCCCCTTGCACCACTGCATGTGCATGCACAGGCAAAAATGAATACATATGCACAGGCACACGCATGACACACAGGGACACACACAGGGACACACACAGGCATGGGTACACAGGTAAGCCTCATAACACACAAATGAAACCTAAACAAGTTCAAAGTGATCAGTCAGGAGTTAAACTGCCTACCAGAACAAAAATCAACACTCTTCAGAGGAAGACCATGAACTCCAGACTCTCTGTGTCGTATCATCTACAATTTCCAGCATACACTAAAAATTTTCTGGAAAAGAAATTGGAAAATGTTACTCAGAGTCCAGAAAACAGCCAATTAAATATAGTCTGTATTTACCAAGCAAGACTCTAAAGCAGCTGTTATAAATATGTTCAAATAATCAAAGGAAAAATCATCACAATAAGCAAACAGATAGGACATTTCAGCAGAAAAATGGAAACTATAAAAAGAATCAAATGGAAATTGTGAACTTTAAAAACACTATAACAAAATTTAAAAATTTGCAGATTGCAGATGACAGAAAAAAAAAGAGTCATTAAACTTGAAGGCAGATCAATAGAAACGGTTCAACCTGAAGAAAGAACAAAAAACCATAGGAAAATAAACAGATCCTCAAGAACTCGCTGGGTAAGACAGGTAATCGAAGCTCCAGGAGAAGAAAATGAGAACAGGGCTGAAAAATATTTGAAAAGCTAATGCTCCCAAATTCCCCAAAATTTGATTAGAATCATCGACACAGAGGTCCTATTGCCTCCTGAATCCCAAGCAGCGTACGCAGGAAAAGAAGGATCTCAAAGCACATCACGGTCAATCTGATTAAACCAAAGATCAAAAGAAAACCTGGGAGAGAGACAGGAAAAGCTCGCGGCTCACGGTGGCGATGAGACGGCGTCTCTCACTGGCTTTAAAAAAGAAAAGAAAAAAATCTGTCCACCTAGAAATTCCATGTGCGGCAAAAATACCTTAAAAGATGAGGCTGAAATAAAGACATTTTCAGGTAAACCAAAGATGTTTAAAATAAAAATAAATAACGGCATGGTCAAGTGAGATGTGGGTCACGTGCACAAGCAAAGGGCGTGACAACAGCCCAAGGATGGTGCCGGGGAAAGAAATTAGAGTCTTGCAAGGTGACTACGTTTGGAAGTGGGGATTGCGAGGCGTCGGGCCCAGAGCGGGCCCCGCTGGACACCGGCTCCCACGGCGAGGTGCGCACCGCTGATCCGAAACTGCTAGCGACGGTGATTTTCACATGTAGAGCTAAGAAGCCATAGAGGAGGTGAACTCAGATGCGGGGCCTACTTGATCCCGCCCCCTCCGGCAAGAAAGGCAGGAGGGGGGTCAGGGAAGAACAGGAACACGCAGCAAGGAGGGGGCTTCAGCCCAATGCTGCCTTTCAGGTGAACTGAGCACATCCCCCACCGCAGGGTGGAGGTGGGCCCGCGGGGTGTGACATCACCAGCCCCCACGCCGTCAGCCACCGGCTCACTGCAGACAGAGCCACGAGCGGGCCGAAGGCAAGAGCGGGCCGAAGGCAAGAGACGGCAAGAGACAGAGAGGCTGAACCCTTAGGTGGGCAGGGGAAGGGCCGGCCAGATGCCTGCTGGAGGCTTCGCAGCTTGATATGGGAATCCTGACCTTCCAGCCATTCGATGTCTGGACCGCCCAAAGGACCCACCCTAAAGCCACCCTAATCCGGATGCTCAACTAACATTTGATTAACACCCCCACCCTATACCACCTACCCCCACATAACCCCATAAAAACTGCGCCCTCCCGTCCCAGGGCGCGACTTCTCTGGCCCCTCTCCTCTTTGGACCAGGGAACCTCACCCGGGAGCCCTCTCCCGATGAAGGCTTGCTTTTGAAACTCTCTCAGCGTGTCACACGTGTACCTGACAAACCCGGCGAGTGGGGAGCCTGGGAATCTCCGTCGCAAAGCGGTGCCTCTTTAGGGATCAGGAGCACACAGTCCCGCACTGGAACACCTTCGCGTGGCTCCCAGGAGGGCCGGGCCCAGGCAGGAGCAGAAGGGACGTGTGAGGGGTGGGGTGTGACCAAGTCATCCTCAGCATCTGAATGTGAAGAACAAAACAAAAGGACAGGGAGGGAGAAGGAGGGGGAGGAGGGGGGAGAGGAGCCGGCGCTGGGGGGGGCCACCCTCACTGGGGCTGGGGCGGGGCACGCATCCCTTTGGGAGGACCTCCCAAAACTGCATTTTGAAGCCTCTTCTCCTGTATTCCAAGCAAGGGAAACAGACAGAGCAGGTGAGGGCCCAAGGCCACCCCGTGGGGCTCTAAGCTTCCAGCGTGAACCAGGCCTGCCCCCCCGCCCCCCAGGTCCAGGCTGCCTTGTCCCGAGCAGGGCTGGGAGTGGCCTCAAGATCTTGTGAGAGCTCAGGCGGAGGAAAGGCACTGAGGCCCCAGGGCTGTGGCAGAGGGGGACGGAAGCCCACCCACTAGACTCGGGGAGCCCCGACGGGGTGTGTGTCGTTGGGCCGAGCCCAGTGCCCGGCATGGACTAGGGACCAGGTGGAGGTGACAGTGGCAGACGAGGCTTTGGGAGCCTTTCCCAACTTGCTCTTGCTTCAAGGACGGTCCACTGGGCTACCTCAGACGAGGCTTTCAGAGGATGCTGCTGTGGACACCCATCCCAGGGGGCCTATTGGGGAACCAGAGAAGTTTGTGTCTCTCTGGGTGACAGGGGCACAGTGAGCGCAGACGGACAGTCAGTGTGGCCTCGCCCAGCGCGTCCCCAGCTCCTACCCCAGACTGCTTTGCACGTGCTGCACGCTTCACGGCTCCAAGACGAGCCTCGATTCAGCCGGGGTTTCTGTAAGGAGCTTCCCTGATTCAGTACCAGTTATTCCAGCCCCACAAAATGAGCCGGGAACGTCTCTTTCTGCTCCATTTTCTGGAAGGCTCTGTTTGATAGAGTTCACCAGAGAAACCATCTGATCCTGGAGCTTTCCTGTTGGGGATGTTTTTGTTAATACATCCAACTTGTGTAATAAATATGGGGCTATTCCAGTTTGAATTTCATCTTGGCTCACTTTTTGAATTAACATCTTTACTGAGATACCATCACATGTTGAAAAAGTGTGCAGTTCTGGAATGCACCATCCGGTGCTATTTATTCTGGTCATGGGATCGCATCGCCGTCACCATAACCTATTGCATAACAGAGTTAATTGCATTATTCGCCACAGTCTGAAGTGACTGCAAACACAGGATCAGCTACGACGGGGCCCCACGGGGAAAACCCACATCCATTGTCTATAGCTCATAATCTTAAATCCTAAAAACAACTCATTCAGGCAGGTTCCGTTTTCCTTATTGCATAAGAGAAAACGAGGTTGGGGAGCACTAAGTGAGAAGCCTGGGGCCTCCCACGAGCGGGTGCAGCGGGGCGCCCTCCCGAGGCCTCTGGAGGCAGCGTCTCCCCTGGTGCACCCTGGGCTGACAGTGGCCTTGCGACATTTCCCGAGTCCGTGAGGGACCAGGGAAGGAAGTGTTGATTTGGGGTTACAAATAAATTTTTTGTAGTGGGAAAATTCATAAACACAGCATCTGCGAAGGGGGAGTGTTCCCCGTGGTTTCGTCACCACAGAGGAAGCCCGTGCCCACTAGCAGCTGCTCAGCACTCAGCCCCCCGGGAGCTGGTCCCCATTCCCGAAGCCAGGGCTCATGCAGGGGGCGGGGACCATGATACTCAGTGAACACTGTTCAGAAAGTGTCCGATGGAGGTCAAGGTACATGTGGGTTAATGTTTAACCTTAATTAACCGGTAGCTTTCTCTGATTATCCTGAGAGAGGAGAGGAGGCATCTGAAAGGTCGCAGAGGAAAGGGCCCGCGGACGTGAGGGCTCAGCGGTCAAAGCTGCTCTCCCCCGAGCCGCCCCGCAGGGCTCCCCAGCTCCCACGGTTTCCCGCAGCGCCCGCCCCCACCTCCAGGACTCCCCGGCTCACATCTGCCGATTCACGTCTCGCCAACCAGCCAGCGTTCTCTCTGTAGCTGCGTAGGAACAAGACTGTGAAGCTGCTCCTTACGCTGCAGTCCGGGCTCAGCCTTCGGATAGGACTCGGCTGAGCAGGCGCCGGCGTCAGCAGGCGCTGCTCCCCGCTCACGCCTCGGGGGCCCCGTCTCCCCGTTCAAGAACCCTATAACGTGCTGATAACGCCAAGGGCGCGGGCTCTGCAGAAGCGCGTGAGCTGTGAGCGTCCAACCAGCCCGAGCTCGTGCACGGAGCTGTCGCCCCACGCGCTCCGCCGGCCTCACGAGCTCCCCTTCCTCTAATGAGGTCCTCCGAGCACCCAGCTCCTCGGCAGGGTGTCACTTCCTGCAGCGACTCATGTGCTACGTGTCTGTTGTAAGACACGTTTTGTTATTTACAAAATACCAAAAAGTGAAAAGAGGAAAAGAAACATTTTAGCAACGCTTGCATTTTTCAGAGACGATTGTCCGTAGACACTGGTGTGTGTCCTTCCAGGCTCTCTCTCTGCAGCCTCAGATGCTGCCCGGTCCCGCCGCCCCTTGGAGGACACCAGGAGGCCCTGGGGTGACCACTCCCCTGGAGCCAGCGAGGGAGGGGTCTGTGCTGTGAGGGGGTCGGGCTGCTCAGCGGGGGAGGGCGGCTTGGTCCCAGCCAGCGCCGCCCTGCTCCGAGCTCAGTGGACGGTGGGCGCAGGAGGGGCCGTGGCCGAGCGGTCCCGGGGCTGCTGTGCAGTCCACGTCTGGGATGTGGGGGTGGCTCCTGGGCACAGACGGTTCCTGGTAACCCGCCATAAGCCCCCTCCCCAAGTGACTGGCGCCCCACGCCAGGGGACCCCAGCTGGCTTCTCCTACCCTCACGGGCCCCTGGATTCCCCAGCTGCCCATTTCGGGGCTCCATCCCTACTCTCAAGTTTTAGGGGCCCCTTGCTCTCTTCCCGCATGCTCCACACCACCAGGCCTCTGCACCAAGCTGACCATGTGGGCGGTGACCTGTCTGGGGTGGCCAGTCTCTTCCCAGGAGATCTGAGTGGTGGGGCTGGCTCCTTCTGGGAATGCTTGTTTGAATCCAAGTGGAAAATCACTGGTTTGAAAGTTTATAATCAGACTCCAACAATACAAAATGGCAGTTGGTGACCGGTCACTTCTGAGGAAAAAAGCTTCAAGGCCTGAGTCAGTGGACGTGAACTTAGACCATAAAAGGGGAACTCAGACCATAGCAGGCTTGGCTCACAAACCCACGGCAAAGCCCGGCCTCAGAGGGCAGCCTGCCCCCTGAAGACCACTCCGTGCCTGTGACCGCGGCGTTTCGGGTGGCGCAGGCAGGGAGGAGGGTGGACAGACATGACGTCCCCTCCCCTGTGGCACAGAGTGGGATGAGGGCCTCTGAGGCGTCTGGCCGTGAACACGAGCCGGAACCTGTGTCTGAATAACCCGCTCACAGGACTGCCCCCGCCCACGTGCTGCTGGTGGACACATTTCGTCCACGTCCCCTGCCGTCCAGGACACTGTGTCATGGGTGGGACCTGGGGCCAGGCTCAGGAAGGAGGGGAGTCCTTGGGTGACATTGAGGGAACAGGAGGACGCAGCGCCCAGGCGACCATGGATGGAGCGTCATGCCAAGCGCAGGTCCACGTGGGCTCCTGTCCTCGCGCCCCGTGGGTCCCACCGCTGTCGCCGCAGCATTTCTGCAGCACGTTCCTTGAATCTGGTGACCCGCGGCCGAGATGAGGCCGCAGGCCTGCCGAGACCCCACTCCTTACACTTGTTTGACCCCCACTGCGCCCCTCGGCCCCGAGCCTGACCGAACGCTCAGGGGGCTCTCCCGGCTCCCACCGTCCCAGGCCCCCTGACCTGGGACACTCGACCCCACGTGTCCGAGGGGTTGAACTCCTGACTGCACACCAACGGGCCTGACAGAAACCCGCCACGTGGACGCCAGCCTGCCTCCTGGGTATCCTCTGCGAGCCGTCCGCACACACGTGCGCACGGACCCCGCTGTCGACACACACTTGCACAATTCCCATGAGCCGGGAACACACATGCGTGCCCCATACACACGTGTACGTTCACACCGTCGTTCTACGCGTTGACAAAGCAAGCGTAACACTCAAGAAGACTTCCTCTAGAGACACGATCTGTCACGTTTCCGCCACTCCCCGCGGGATGGCCTCGCTCACACGGCAGACCCCCAGGCCTGGGGCGGGCGCCACGTGGCCTGTCCAGGGCAGAGCCACCAGCAGTCGCTGCTCCACGAGACAGTGAGGTGGAAGGGACAGTCGAGCCTTTATTCACCCGTTGAAGGTGCAACAGTAGGCCGGAGGCAGCAGCCAACCTCCCTCCATCTTGCCCTCCAGACGGGAGGCCGGGGCCACCTGGAGGGCGCGGCCACACCGCAGAGGGAGTCCAGAGGGGCTTGGGACCAGGACGAACACGAAGCTGGAGCGCGGGAGTCTTCAACGTCCCTAGTACGGGGGTCGGGGTCTGGCTGAGGAACCTTGGCGGGGCAGGGGCAGGGGCAGGGGCAGGAGCACGGCCAGCCGGCGCCCTGTGCCCGGGAGTGCCGCTCCCCGGAGGCCGCGACGCTCCCTCTCGCTGCCTCCCTGGCACCAAGCTCGGAGCGCAGCGAGGGGGCGGTTCCCCCGTCACACCGCCCGGGCCCCTCCAGCCGGGCGAGCAGGGCATGACAGCGCAGCGAGCCAGACGCCAGTCCCGACCCCCCCACACACCAGGGGGCAGACCCTCCCGGCGGGAGCGAGCCCCGGAGGGGCTGGGGAGGGGCAGCCCGCACGGGAGCCTCTGCGCCCCCTGTGCAGGGCGGCAGCACTGTCCCTGCCCCCCCAAACGCCTGGTCACACGGGCTTGCCCGTGCCTGCAGGGTGCAGGGCTCCCCAGGTCTGGGTGTGGTGGGTGTGGCCTAGGCCTCCTCAGGGAGCAGAGCGAGGCCAGCAGGGGGCAGCATTGCTCCTGCACCTGCAGGAGACTCCGCCCACCTGCCCCTGGGGCAGAGCCACCCTCGCTGGGGGTCGGGGGTCATGGAGAGGCGAGGTCACCCTGCTTCTTCATGGGACACCAGTCTGTGTCTGGGTAGAGAAGGCAGTGCACGGACTTGAACCTGAGAAGGTCGTGGGGGTCAGGGCGGCAGGAAGGGGCCGTGCTGGCTCTGAGGTGCCAGCCCTGACCCCCCTGCCACCTGCTCACCGTGTGGGGTCCTGCTGCAGGCTGAAGCCTCCGGCCACACTCACCACGTTCCGCGGGTTCTCGGGGCCTCCATAGCTCAAGGTGACCTGGCGGGAGAGGGCCGCTCACTCTCGGGCTGGATCCCGCCCCCACGTCCTCCAGGGCCCCCAGCCGCCCCAGGGGCCAGCAGAGGCCTCTTGGCCTTCCGGGTCCCCAGGCCCCATGCATGCTCGGCGGCACGCCTGGAACAGTGCTGGAGGGTGACGAGGCCCGAGGTATGGCCAGCAGAAGACACCACAGCAGGCTAGGTTCCCCCCCAAAGCCAACTGGCCTCTCATTGGCCTGACCTGACTCCCATCACCACCCAGACCACTGCTCACTGTCCAGCCATCCCCGGCCAGCCTGCCTGGGACAGCAAAACTGACGCCCTTTACAAACGAGCCCCCACGTGAGGCCGAACCCGGGTCCCAGCAGGCCAAGCCCGGGATCTACGCTGGGACCCACCGTCCCTGAGCTCTTGCTCAGCTGGGAGCCCTTGCTGGCCAGGCCCCTTGGGCAGCGGGGTGGGGGTGGGGCCAGGCCCCTCGGGCAGCGCGGTGGGGGTGGGGCCAGGGCCCCAGGCGGGGACGCCCGCCCAGGCCAGGGCGCGGGGCGGCACCTGGTGGGCCAGGGTGGCGGGCGGCAGCCTCCGCAGGTTCTCCAGGTGGGAGTGGAAGAGCGAGCTGCGCAGCAGGCGGGCGCCGAGCAGTCCCTCCACGATGTAGCCCACCGTGCAGTCGTCCGGGAGCCGCACCCGGTCGGCCGTGCTCATGAAACTGCCCAGGCTGGGGGCGAGTGGGTCAGCGCTGCCGCCGCCCACGCGCCCCCACCCAGCCAGCCGAGGCCCCCGGACCCCACTCACCTGGCCCACGGGCTCATCTTGAGGGCAAGGCCCCGGCTCAGGCAGAAGCCGGCCCCACCAGTAGCGAACCAGAACTTGACAGTGGTCGCCTGGGGGGGGATGGAGCCGCCAGTCAGGGCTCCGGGCCGCGGCCCCCGCACGGTGGCTTGGGCACCTGCCCCTCCCCACGGGGTCTCCGCACTCTCAGCAGCCCGCCCCAGCCCTGTCACTCACAGTTCCGCCTCCCTGGACCCTCTCGGTAGCCTCGATGGGGTGGTCCAGGCTGGGCCGCCCCAGGTAGATGTCCTGGCTGGGGGAGAAGGTGGACAGCAGCTGCAGCAGCCCCCGGGGGTTCACGTAGTTGTCGTCATCCACGTGGCAGAACCACCTGGGGGCGGGGGGAAGTCCCGGTGTGTGGCCCAGCGGCAGCCCGGTTGGCCCCCCGGGGCCCGGCCCCCACGTACTTGCGCCCAGACTCCATGAACTTGTCGTACTCCACCGACATCTTGCAGCACAGCGCCTGGCGGGTGTGCACGGCCGAGCAGTTGGTGTTGACCACGTGGCCGCCTGCCGGGTTGGAGGATGGGGGCCTCTTGAGGGCAGGATGAGGCCTGCAGTCTGCCCCTCCCACCCCAGTCAGGGCAGAGTGGCTGTCCCACAGGTCACCCTGCTTAAGGCACCAAGACCTGCTCTGACCACAACCCTGGTTTGGCTTCACTCAGCTGGCCCTGCTGCTGACTTCTGACCTTTTCAGTCGATGCAGGTGATAATCCTTTGGAACCTCACTAGTGGAAACCAAGAAACAGGACTGAGGTGGGACCCACCTGACCTGCCGGGTGGGAAGGCGGGGTAGGGATGGTTTCCCAGTGAGGGTTGGCTTGGGGCCCTGGAAGTCAGCCAGCGGCCAAGCACGGCTGGCAGGGAGGGGCCCTGGATGCTGGGCCAGCAGCCGGTGGGCATCCTGGCTCTGCCCTCTACCAGCTGGTGACCCTGAGCGGCTGACTCCCCTGCCCCTGCCACGTGCACGGTAGGGGACGTGTGGCACAGGAGAGACAGGTGTTGGGGGGGGGACCCTGGGCGCGCTGGCCGGGCCGGGGGCCGCTCACCTCCCTGGAGCTGCAGCTCAGCATCGTCGCCGTCGGTGAAGATGAACGTCTGGGGAGAGAGCGGGTGGCGTAAGGGGCCTCCCCGGGGCCGCGGCAGGCCAGACACATGGCAGGGGGAGCGCCGGTGAGGCTGTAGAGGAGGGAGGCCTCGGGCTTGCAAGGGGGTCGGGTGGGGACCCAGCGCCAGCCAGCCGCCACCCTCAGCATCTGCCGTGGTCTTGGGGCCAGGCCTGCTCTGCCTTGCAGAAGGTTCTAGGGTCTCCGCCCAGTGTCAGCTGGGAGAACCCACCCAAGTTTGGAACCCAGAAAAGGGCAAGAGGGGGTAGGCCCTGGGTGGCCCTGCGTCCCCGCGGACTCGGAGCCTGGGGCTAGGGACACAGCCCTGGATAAGAAGGTCCTGGGGTCTGGCAGCACTGCTGTCAGGGTGGGGTTTCCAGGGGTGGTGGTCTCGGGTTGGGGATCCCCGGGATGGGGCTGTCTGGGCGGGGTTCCGGGGGCGGGGTCCTGGGCGGGACCCACCTGCCGGCGGGCCCGGGAGATCCAGGTGCGCAGCAGCAGCCCCAGGCGGGGCCCGTGGTTCTTCCGGGTGGTCTTGACGGCGATGAAGACGTCTTCGGGCCGTAGGCGGGGTGCGGCGCGGGCGGGGGGTCCGCGCAGGCCGGGGCCGGGGGTTGGCGTCGGGGCCGGGGCCGGGGCCGGGGCGGGCACACGGGGCAGCGGCAGGAGTAGCAGTGCGGCCAGAGCCGCGGCCAGCGCGAGGCAGGCCCGGCACAGCGCCCCCCGCGCGCGGCTCATACGGCCGCCGACCCGGCGGCAGCGCCCTGGCCAGGCGCGCGTCGCGGCCCCTTTAAGAGCCGCCTCGCCCGCGCCTCGACCCGGAAGCGCTGGCCGCGCCGCCCCGGAAGTGGACGGCGCGCCGCGGCGGGGTGGGCGAAGATGCCGCTGCCGGTTCAGGTGTTTAACTTGCAGGTAACGAGCCGCGGCCGGCGGCCCCTCCGCGCCCCCGCCGCCGGGCCGGAGCCGAGGCCGAGGCCGGCCGTGCGGCCCGCGCGCCCCCGCCCCCGTCCCGGCCGCAGCGTCCCCGCGCGTCGGCGCTGGCAGGCCCGCCCGCGCTAACGCTCTTTCTCCCTGCAGCAGCCAGCCAGCTCTGTGTCAGGGTCGGGGGGTGCAGAGAGTCAGGACAGAATGAGGGATAGCCCGGCCCCCAGCGCGGCCGCCTCGTCAGTGACAGCTCTGTACTGCGCCCCTCCCAGCAGTAGGGCAGACCTCTTCCTGCCGGGCACGGCCGGGGACTTCAGCCTGAGCGCCAGCCTGTCGGCCTGTACGCTGCTTTATGAGGTACCGTCCAGGACAGGGGGCCCAGGACAGCCAGCGAGCGAGCGAGCGAGCGAGCCGGGAGGGGGGCAGCCCCGCCCGCCGGCCGCCGAGCCCGCGCAGGGGCCGCTCGCCGTGCTCCCGGGAGCGCGCAGCTCGTGCCGCCAGGTCCGGCCCGCTGCGCCCCAGGTGACCCCTCCCGCCTGCGGATCGGCGGGCGCCCGGCCCCGCGGCGGCGCTCGCCGGCACTGCTGCTCCGGCTGCTCGGGACGTTCCCGGGTTGAGGTCGCGTCCGTTTCTTCCCTGTGGCTCGGAGGAAGCTGCGTCAGGACGGTGGCTGGGAACGTGTTAGGGACCCTCGGGAATCCCTGGGTAGCCGTCTTCCAAAGAGTGCTTTCCCGCTCCGGAGACGGGCGATTAGAATCCTGCAGGGGGTTTCTACCGGACAGCCGCTAGTCTCCAGGTGCTGGAGACGGCGGAGTGGGGAGGGGCTCCTACTGGCATTGTAGGAGTACAGGATGCCGCCTGGAAAATGGCGGGCAGAGCTGAGCTGGGGGCACGGTGAGGGTCTCTCGCCCTCCCTGGGCGGTCCTGGGCCCCGGGTGATAGGATGCTCTCCCACGTTGCAGGGGGCGGTGGAGCCCATGCAGATCGATGTGGACCCCCAAGAGGACCCACAGAATGCACCCGATGTCAACTACGTGGTGGAGAACCCCACTCTGGTAGGAGGCTGTAGGGTCCTCGCGGCCGAAGGGGGTGGGGACTGGGCGTCAGCCCCGCTGGCGGGTCCAGGCCAGGCTCTCCACTCGGGCTGCTTTCCTCTCGCCCAGAAACCTACAGGGTTTCTAACCGCCCACGTGCGATGGTTGTTAGCACAGCTGGGGACGCTGCACCCCACTCCTCCCCGCCGAGAAGGGCCCATGTGCCGGGTGCCCTGCAGGTTGTCTTCCGGTCAGGCTAGGGCTTCCTCAGGGCCCAGGTCATGAAGCAGTCTCCTCACCGGCCAGCCTGGTGGCGCAGTCATGAGCTGTGCCCACCGGGCCCTGGCCATTCACACCCCACCTCCTGGGTGTAGCACCCCCCAGAGGCCTGCACTAGTTGCCAGTGTGGCCTCTCTCTGGTGCCCACATGCCCATTCGATCCCACCAGGGGCCGGGGCTTCCCAGACACTGCTCCTGACTCCCTAGCTGGGGCCGGGGTCTGGGGTCCCGGGCCCCGCCTTGCACAGTGTCCCCCCCAGGACTTGGAGCAGTACGCCGCCAGCTACAGCGGTCTGATGCGCATCGAGCGCCTGCAGTTCATCGCCGACCACTGCCCCCCGCTGCGGGTGGAGGCCCTGAAGATGGCCCTGTCCTTCGTGCAGAGGACCTTCAACGTGGACGTGTATGAGGACATACACCGGAAGCTCTCGGAGGCCACCAGGCGAGGCAGGGCTGGGTATGGCGTGTCCCCATTGGGTCCAGCCCAGGCAGGGGCCCTTCCTGCCGGTGCTCTAGCACCTGGCCTTGGCCTTGTGCGGGCACTTAGGCAGTGCTCCCACGGCACGGTGACCTGCTGCTGGCCTGGTGGTGCCTTGTGGAAAAGCCAGCCAGGGGGGTACGTGAGCCGGGTGCCCCCTGTCCAGTGGGGAGAGGTCAGGCTCCTTGTGGTCCCAGCTTGTCAGCACGCGTGTGCTCATCCTGACGCCGAGAGAGCTCGTGCACACGGTAACTTGCTTCTCTTTGGCTGCGTGCAGCGCCCTTTCCCCACTGGGCTGTTCTGCGGGCTCCCCAAGAGCCCACCCAGCCGGGTCCTCCCGCTGGGGAGCACACCGCCCTGACGGTCAGGTCCTCCTGCAGGGAGCTGCAGAACACGCCGGACGCCATCCCTGAGAGTGGCGTGGAGCCCCCGCCGCTGGACACGGCCTGGGTGGAGGCCACACGGAAGAAGGCCCTGTTGAAGCTGGAGAAGCTGGACACAGACCTCAAGAACTACAAGGGCAACTCCATCAAAGAGAGCATCAGGTGCGTGTGCGGGGCAGGCACCGGGGCGTGGGGTGCGTGCCAGTCTGGGCTCACAGCCCCGTCCGCAGGCGCGGCCATGACGACCTGGGTGACCACTACCTCGACTGCGGGGACCTCAGCAATGCCCTCAAGTGCTACTCCCGGGCCCGGGACTACTGTACCAGCGCCAAGCACGTCATCAACATGTGCCTCAACGTCATCAAGGTGGCCCTGCGGTGGGTGGGTGGGGGTGCGGCTCGCACGCCCTGAGCCGGGGGCGCCCCAGGCTGAGTCGCCCCTGCTGCCGCCCATCAGGTCAGCGTCTACTTGCAGAATTGGTCTCACGTGCTCAGCTATGTCAGCAAAGCCGAGTCCACCCCGGAGATCGCTGAGGTAACCCACTCCCAGGAGCCCTGACCACTGCTGGCCGGGGGGACCGGGCGGGGGGTCGCAAGGCTGTGGGGCGCCGGCCGCTCACGTGCACCGCCTTGCCCTGCAGCAGCGTGGGGAGCGGGACAGCCAGACCCAGGCCATCCTGACCAAGCTCAAGTGTGCTGCAGGTGAGGACCTGGGTCCCGGGCTGGAGGGCGCACAGCGGACCGCGGGCCGCCTCCACTGTGCGTGGCCCGTGTGGGCCACACCGCCGCGTCCTCACAGGCGGGTCAGACCCTCGAGCCCCACAGCCCCTGCCGTAGCCGCCGCCCGCCTGGCGCCGGAGTTGGGAGCAGGGCCGCGGCCTCTGGCGGCTGCTGTCGGCGCTCCCCGCAGCCACGCCGGCAGCTCCTCCGTGTGGCCTGCCTGGGCGCCCGTCTGGGGGGTGTCCTGTCGGTTGTCACTCTCGTCACTTGCCTTACTAGCCAGTATTTCTGTCCCTGAGGCTGAGGAACACGTGGGGCAGGGGGCCTGGGGCGGTGGGACAGTCCCCCTGGCCTCACCCTCGCCTCCCACAGGGCTGGCCGAGCTGGCCGCACGCAAGTACAAGCAGGCGGCCAAGTGCTTCCTGCTCGCCTCCTTCGATCACTGCGACTTCCCCGAGGTGAGGGGCGCAAGTGCCCTTGCTGGACTGACTGGGGAGCAAGGGAGGGCGCTTCGATGGCGGGTGTCTCCCAATGGGGTCCCCGATGCAGCAGGGGGCTTCCCCTCTGGCCCGGCTGTTGGGACCCCAGGTAACAGGGCTCCTTCCCTTCTGCCCCTCAGCTGCTGTCCCCCAGCAACGTGGCTGTCTATGGCGGCCTGTGCGCCTTGGCCACCTTTGACCGGCAGGAGCTGCAGCGCAATGTCATTTCCAGCAGGTGGGTGCCGGTGGGTGCCGGTGGGTGCCGGGTCCATGAGGGCGGGGGTGGGCGGCAGGGCGGCTCTGAGGAGTCTGGTGCCTGCAGCTCCTTCAAGTTGTTCTTGGAGCTGGAGCCGCAGGTGCGGGACGTCATCTTCAAGTTCTACGAGTCCAAGTACGCCTCGTGCCTGAGCATGCTGGACGAGATGAAGGTGCGGGCCGGCCCGGCTGGAGGGCGGGGGCGCCGGGCCTGGGGTGCAGCCCTGACCTGCTCTCCCCTCAGGACAACCTGCTCTTGGACATGTACCTGGCCCCCCACGTCAGGACCCTGTACACCCAGATCCGCAACCGCGCTCTCATCCAGGTCAGTGTGGGGCCCCCAGGCCCAGGCAGGGCACCGCAGATGCATCTGGAAGCCCCGGGTAGCTGACTCCCCTCTGCCCCGCAGTATTTCAGCCCCTACGTGTCAGCTGACATGCGCAAGATGGCCACGGCCTTCAACACCACGGTGGCGGCGCTGGAGGACGAGCTGACGCAGCTCATCCTGGAGGGGCTCATCAACGCCCGGATCGACTCCCACAGCAAGGTGGCCGGGCTCGGGCCAGGGTGGGGGCGCCAGGAGGGCTGTGCCCCGCAGTGCCCCGCTGACGCCCCCACCCCCCGCCCCACAGATCCTGTACGCGCGGGACGTGGACCAGCGCAGCACCACCTTCGAGAAGTCCCTGCTCATGGGCAAGGAGTTCCAGCGGCGCGCCAAGGCCATGATCCTGCGGGCGGCCGTGCTGCGCAACCAGATCCACGTCAAGGTGGGCAGTGGCGGCGCGGGGGGCGGGCCGGCGCATGCGCACCCGCAGCTGACGGCTGTGTCTCCACCGCAGTCCCCGCCCCGGGAGGGGAGCCAGGGGGAGCTGACGCCTGCCAACAGCCAGTCCCGAATGAGCACCAACATGTAAGGGCGCCGCCGGCCTCAGGACGTTCTGCATGCCCTGCCCCACCCTGGACCTGGCACCTGGGCCCGCCTGCTTGGGGTGTTTCCAGAGGTGCCACCTATGGCCCACTTGGAGGGGCCCTGCCACTGGGTGCCAGCCCTTGCCCCCCTGCCTGGGCTTCCACGTGCCCCACTTCCCTGCCGGCCCCCTGCTGTGCCATGCTGTGGGCCCAGGAAGATGAGCTGCCCCTTGCCCTTCCTGCAAGGAGAGGCCAACAGGGCTCACCCCAGTGGCACCCAGGCCCCGCCTCCCCGTTCCTGTATTACCTGGGGTTGCAGACCAGTTGTGAACCTTAGTCCATTAAAGGGCAGCCTGAGACACGTCCCTTGCACTGCTCCTTCTGGGGGCCGGCTCCCTGGGGCAGGCTTTGGGGCAGGGCCTGGTCTTGGTGCCCTGGCTCCCCCTCCCTCACATTCAAGTGGCCAGGCAGGGGCAGAGGGGAGAGAGTCCGCCCTGGTGTCCCTCTGCAAGGCTGCCGCTCGCTCCTCTCAGGTCTCAGACCAGAACGGGACCGAGGCAGGTCTGTGCTGGTCTCCACCGGCCAGACACCACCCTCAGCTCACGTCAGGGTCGAGGTCTCGGCATGCGTCTTTGACGTGCTTTATTGTTCGCGGTTGCGGCTGGACACACGCAAGTTGCGAGCGCAGGGCAGGGCCAGCCTGGAGCCTGCTCGGCGGCGCAGCACTCTGGGCCCTGGCGCGGGTCGGGGAGGGCGTCAGCTCGCCCTTGTGCGCCACGTGGCGGGGACTCCCTGAGTAGAGGCGTTTCCTTACGAGGGACTCACTCTTCAGCAGCAGTCCTGGGCCCGGAGGGGCAGTGTCGGGCTCCCTCGCTCTTCAGGCCAAAGCACTGCCCACAACCTCAGGGAAGCCAGCGGGCTCCCTGGGCCCGGCCTGCTGAGGGTCCGGAAGCCCAGGCTGGGCCCCCTTCCAGGCCAGAGACTTCTCCAATTTGGTTTTGAAAAGCAGTCCGTGACCTGGCAGAGACGGCGGGAAAGGTCGGGCTCAGGAGGCTGAGGGGCCCTGCTGCCCGGGGGAGGGGCGAGGGTGGCGAGGGCGCTCACCTGGGCAGTCTGCAGTCTCCTGGGAAGCTCGCTTCTTGCAGCAGCCCCGGCACAGGTTGAACACGCACCTGTTGCCCTGGACACAAGAAAGCTAGTGAGCCTGCGCAGTGCACGACAGGGGCTGCACCCCAGGCCAAGGCCTCCCCCCAAGGGGCTGTCCTAAGGCTGGACGCAGCGCCTGGGCACCGAGTTCTGCCCTGGGTAGAAGGATTGACTCACCTTTGGGTTTCCGCACTGATCACACTTCGCATATTTTGCTGGGAAAAGAGCACAAGGAGATCCTAGTTGGATACGGGAGCCCCTTCCGCTCCTGCCTCTATGCGAAGCCGCCAGTGGGTGTCCCCGCTCACTGTGGCAGCCAATGCAGGCAGCTCGGCGGTGCGCACAGCGGGCGGGCCTCCCGCCCCGGTGGCTCAAGGGCTCTGCCTCCCCGCTGCCAGGGCTGCTGGCAGCCTGCTTGGGGTGTGGGAGGCTCAGGGCCCTTCCCGCCGGGCTCCCCTGGGCCACCTGCCCTGGGCTGGCAGCGGGAGCAGCTTACGCTTCAGCGAGGGGTCGAAAGTCTTGTGGGGGTTCCTCAGCTGCTTCTTCTGCTTGTTCTTAGACAGGACGTCCACGCTGCCCTCTTCCTCCTCCAGGGCCCGCTTGCTGCGGGCAGCCCCGCTCTCCCTGTTCCCCTCCTTGGGCCTGAAAGGGAATGGCAGCGGGCAGAGCTGGGGACACCCAGTGGGTGCTGGGCCACTGGGACTCCAGGGCCTGAGCCTCAGCTAAGGCTGTGGCCACAGATGCCAGCTTGGCCTCGCCCCTGAGAACCCAGGAGTCAATCTCTTCACCCCAAGACGAACCTACCCAGGATGAGAGAAACGGCAAGGAAAGATATAAAACCTAACCGTCCACAGACAGGGGAGACCAGCTGGGCCCCTGGAGGGGCGGGCTAGTGGGCAGCCCTCTGCACCCCTGGCCCCAGCAGTGTCTGTGGGAACTCACCCCGGCCGGAAGTAGGGCTGGCAGATCCAGTGGAAGAATGGCAAGCCGCCTGCAGGCTTCTCCCCCTCCTTCTGCCTGGATATGTCCTCCTGCAAAAGCCCAGACGGCCCTGGGTCACCAGCCGAGCTCCCCCGTCCCACGCTGTCCCAGCTGGCCAGCCCTGCACGTGCCTGACACCGAAGTTTCAGCTCCTGGCTCACCGCGGCGATGCCCTCCAGGGTCTTCACTTTGGCGAGCTCCTCTCGAAGCGGCTGGTGCACCTGCAGCCTGAGACAGCCACCCCATCACGGCGCCCACTGCCCAGCCCCCTGCCGACCCCAAGCCCCGGGCGGAGGGCACTGCCTTCTTCCTGCCCTGGCTCCCAGCCCGATCTCACCGGTCACCCCAGCCCTCCCAGACCCGACGGGTGGCAAACTGTTTTGGTGAATGTTTTGCAGAGAGCCCCCTCTTAAAGCCCTAGTGCCCCAGGTAGGGTTCAGGCTGGACAGCATCTGCCTTGTGGGGTGACTCACGTGTGGTGCCACAGCTTGAAGAGGTGGGCCCGGACGTAGGACAGCGGGCAGGGGTGCCGCTGCACGATGGCCAGGTACTCGTCGGCCAGCTCCCACACTGCGGGGCTGCGGCCCTCAAACAGGGCGGGATTGTGCAGGTTGCCCTCTGTGGGGGGAGGAGACTCGAGACTATGGACACTCAGGCCCCCAGAGGGACACCCCGCCCCCATACCACATCACACCAAGGGCAAGGCTGGCCACTGGCCGAGAGCTCGGGCCCATCCGGCAGACAGGCCCGAGTGAAGGCCGAGGTGTCACGACATGGACAGGCCCTCCAGCGCCTGCCCGTGGCGGCCCCCGGCCTCGCCCGCACTCACCCGCACTCATGACGCCCTGCACCCCCGTGTCCTGGATGCAGCGTTCCACGTCCCGCAAGCACTGGATGTTCCCGTTGGCGAACACGGGGATGGCCACTGCCTTCCTGCTGGGGGGCGGCCCGGGCACACTCAGGAGCGGGACACGGCCCCCGCTCCCTGGCGCCCAGGCCCCGTCTCGGCACCTGCTTCTCCCCCACCACAGCCCAAAGGGCTGTCCCCTCTGGGTTTCGTGCCCCGTCCACTCACCGTACGGCCTTGATGTGCTCCCAGGACGCAGGGCCGGACAGCGGCCCCTTCTGCTCCTTGGTGCGCCCATGCACAGTCAGCAGCTGGGACACAGCAGCACCGGCTCGGTCCCCAGACCAACCCCAGGGGACCCTCTCTCTGGCTTTTGGGCATCAGCTTCCCATGTGAAGTGAAGGAAAGGCTGCCCGCGGCCTGGCTCTGTCCTGCCCCCACCGACCCGGTCCCCTGGTCTACGTTTACGTGAGCTAAACGGGAAGGATGGGCACCAAGCTGTCCCCAGAGCTGGTAGGGGGAAGGTGGCCCAGGCGCCTCCCTTCTGAAAGCGAGCGCAGGGCTCAGCCTTCCTCAGACCTCGCCTCAAGGTCCCTGCGGTTCCTGTCCGCCCGAGGGCGAGCTGCTCAAGGGCTGCCCTGGGCTCAGGGCGAGGAGCACGCGGAGGGGCGGGGGGCAGCACGCGGCCCTCACCTGGCAGCCAGCCTTCTCCAGCATCTGGGCGTACCTCACCGTCTTGTCAATCTCGGGGAAGACACGGATTTTGCATGTGACCGGGACAGAGAGTTTCTCGTGGGCCAACAGAACTAGGGGAGAGGCAGCTTCTGAGCACCCCAGCGTTTGCCCCCGCAGGCTGTGGGGACCACGCCTAATCCCCCAAGGGAGCATAGGCCCCGCACTGCAGCCCCCACTCGATGGCCGCTGAGCGATCCGCCTGTCCCCACCGCATGTGGGGCACGGGACAGCTAACTCCACAGCCGCCTTCCACAGCAGGGAGAGCGCAATGGCTAGGAGGGCTCTGCCGGCCGCTGTCCCCTCCTTTGCCCCGCCACCCACACGTGGCACGTGGCCCACTCACTCATTCTCTGGAGCAGGTCCCACTCCTCCTGTAGGAAGGCTCCATAGTGACCTGCGAAGGACACGCATGGTCTGTTGCAACCCCTCCTGCACCGGCTGCGCAATCTTTAACAGAGGCCCGGGCTGGGGCCTCCCCGACCGCCAGCCCCCACCGGCTTCCCAGGCGGTGCGTGTAGTGGGTGGGGCGGGGAGACCGTCACCGAGCAGTTCTTGGCGTCAGATTTGGGGTCTCCATTTGCCCAGCCGCCTGAGCTCAAGGGCGCCGAATGGAGGGCCCACCCCCGACGGTCTCCGTCCAACCAGCAACTGCGCAGGCGCAGTGCGGGAGACAGGCTGCGCCCCACGCGGGGGGAGGGACTACTAGCACCGCTGCAGCGCAAGGACGTGACGCGATCTCCTTCCCACAAAACCCATTTATCCGGAGGGAGCCCAGCGACTGCCCAGGCCCCAGGAGTGAGGAACCTCTGAGGACCAGCACGACCCTGCCCCCACTCGGCCTCGCTCAGGGCCCTCCACCCGCAGCCTCTCCCCGGCCGGAAGCCGCTGCTGCACACGCACCGGACATGCACTCACCTCGCTTGGCTATCATCTGTGGGCAGCCCAAATTCAGATCGATGGCGTCACAGTGATCCTGAGCTAAGAGAGCCGCCTGGACAAACACCTCCGGGTCGTTGGCACAGAACTGGAAGAACCAGGACAGCCACCATGAACCCGAGCCAGGCCCTGGTCCCTTGGCTGGTGGGCCCCACAAGAATTCACCTGTGACCGGGTGGGGATGTGGCCCCAGGGGCTGGCTGTAGGTATCTGTCCTAAACACTTGCAAAACGACTAAGCTAAGACATGGCCTGCCATCAGGAGTCACAGAATGTCTCTCCATTGTGACTGAAAGCTGTGTCACTGACTCTCCTGGTTGCTCTGTTGTGGGCCTGTGGCCAGCTCCTCCCCCGGGCCCAAGCTGTCCACCCGCCAGGTCTGAGCCAGCACCCAGGGGAGGGCCCCTTCTCTGGGGCTGTGGGTGCGCCTCGCGCTTCCACAGCCCTCGCAGGCCCCAATCAGGAAGATGTTTCTGTACTGGCTGAGGGACAGGTGCACGCCCACCTGCACGATGAGGGGCCGGTCCTCCGGGCACACCTCGCAGTATAGGTTCTCCTTCCGGTAGTTGGCATCGCGCACGAACACCTGGGCGTGCAGCATGGGCGTGTAGCAGAGCTGGGCCCCGTGGCGGCGGCTCAGCAGCCTCCAGGCCAGCTCACTCTGGTCCACCATGGGCGCCACCACGTGCCGGGCACCGCCCAGCGTGCGGCTCCAGAACTCGAAGCCCTCCAGCTTTGGCATCTCCACGCTGCAGGGGGAGGGTCAAGCTCAGAGGCCACTCCAGTGCCACCCCCACGGTCACAAGCATGGACACTAAAGGTATTGGCTGGTGCAGGCCAAGAACCGAAACCCAGTGCCGCCACTCTGCAGCGGAGGCCTCGGGCAAGTCACGCGACATCCGGGAGCCTTACCCCGTCACTTATTGGTGGGACTGAGCCGTTTGCCTGGCAGGACTGGTGTCAAGAGTAAACAAAACCGAGAAAGCAGTGTCCTAGCGGGCACCACGAAAAGCCATAACTACAAGGCCCAGGGACCCTCCAAGACAGGCCAAGCCTGTAGCGACATCACTGGAGATGTGCAACCAGGCCTGGCCTCCCCGCCCACTCTCCTCCGGCGTCAGGAGGGTCCTAGTCGGGCCCCGAGGCCGTGACACCGAGGGTCCGGCACTGCCCTGCCCACCTCCTTCCTGCGCAGCACGGTTCCAGCCCTCAGCGAAGGCGCGAGGAGCAGCTCTCTTCGCCGCCTGCCGCCACCGAGGCCGGCCCGCCTGGAGGGACCCGCCCTCCGCCACCCGCGCCGCCCAGGCCGGCAGCAGAGGCGCCGGGCGCCCGGCGAGAGGCCGCGTCGGAGAGTCGGATGTCCCGCGCCGGCTCTGCGACGGCCAGGCACGGACCTCACCCCAACAGCTGAACTAAGTGCCCAGCTGTGCGTTCGCAAATTGCGAAATTACATAGAAAACCCGCCTAAGTGCCAACGAGGTCCCCAAAAAGACCAGGGCAGCGCGGGTGTGCGCAGCCGTCTCCGCCCGCCAGGGTCACCCACCTGGGGCGGCCCGAGCCTGGGCGCCCGCCGGGCCGCGTCCTCCCGGGGCGGCGTGCGGGGCTCCGGGCTCGCGCAGGGTGCAGGGGCCGCCACGCCGGGGCCGCCGCCGGGCGCAGGGCTCCGCGCCGGCGCCGCCGGAAGGTGCGTCCGCCAGGGCGGTCCCGGCGGCCCGCGGTGCGGCGGGAAACTCGTCCCCGGGAAACCGCGGCCGGCCGCGGAGGGGCCGCGCGCAGGGTCGCAGGTCAGAGGCCGGAGGTCGCCTCGGCCGGCCCGGAGCCCCATTCCAGCCGGCGGCCGGAGCAGTGGGGACTCGCCGGGACCCGCCACAGCGCCCGGTTTCGAAGCCGAGCCCGCAGTGACCCCCAGCGGCCCGCGGCGGCCCCGCGCGTTCCCCTCCCGCCGCCGCCGCCCGCGGACACTGGGACACGCGCCTCCCGACCGCGCCTCCAGAAGGCCGGCGCCCCCCGCGCCCCGCGAGGGGCCCCTCGCCCGGTCACTGAACGTCGGCGACCGGGGCGCCGGCGACGCGCCGGAGGAGCGGAGGGGCAGCGTCGCTGTCGTGCGCGGCGGCGCCGAGGCGGAGCCATCGTCAGCCCGACTCCGACGCGGGCACCGCGCGGCAGGGCCGCGTTGGCTCCTCGCCGCCGGTCGGGTCCCGCCCGGCCCGGCCCGGCCCCCCTTCGGGCGTCCCGTGAGAGCGGGGTCCCTCCGCAGAGAGGGGCCGGGCTCCCACACCGGGTGGGGGCACGGGGGACCCCGGCGTCGCGTCCCCCGTTCAGACGCCGCTGGATGGGAGCGCGGGCGAGGAGGGACCGCGCCTTCACGCGGGGTGTTTACATGAGCCCAGGTAACGCCGTCTGTTCCTTTTTATCTTTTTCGGCTTCAGCGGGGCTACTAGAAAAATTTATATATACGTGGGCGGGATTTCTGGAATCTCTTCCCCAAAAAAGCAATGATAAAACTGGACGGGATGGTTAAAAGCTGTCATTCTAGGACTCTGGACGTTTACCAAAGATATACAACATTTGAGAAACACTTATTCAAAAAACAAACATAAAATGAGGATGGAGTGAGAACTCTGGGAGCCTGTGCAGTTTTCTACGGGACTGCTTGTATTCCCTCCCAGGAGATCGAGGTTGGCCTGGAGGACCCGAACCTCCTACTGCCGCTGGTGGAGAAGGCTGGCCTGACTGGGGGAGGGGAAACCCCCGAGGGTGTTCGTGGGGCACCCTGCAATCACAATTCTGGGCAACCGGCTGGAGCCACATATCCTGAGCTGCCTGAGGCCATGATACTGGTTGGAGCCAGCAACAGTCCAGCCGGAAATGGAAGGAGAGATTCAGTAAATAAGATAGCCACGGTGGCTTCGATAAGCTGACAGAAGTCCCAGTAGTCTGTGACACTGTATACACACTGAGGAAGACCCACAATGGTCCCAGCTATACACTCTGCTTTGTGCAAAAAGCAAAAAAAGCCAGGGCCACATTGTAAGCTGCTTGAGGTTTGCACCTATACACAAAAACTGTCACAGAGCTGTTAGCAAACCATACACGGAGCTGTCAGCAAAGGGTACAGACCTTACTGGTTCAATAGATTTAAGCATAGTCTCTAACAAAACTATATGGAGCCAGGGCCAGCCTTAGGAAAGCTAGGCTTACATATAAATATATTTTTAACTTTAGCAGAGATACTCGTTGCCGCACACTGCTGAGGGCACAGACTCCACAGAGTTCGTCCAGGCTAGGCACTAAGCAAACAAATAACCAGCTCTAATAACAACACCCAGTGAGGGGGAGGGGGTCCGAATCCAGAGCTTCTACATTATCTAAAATGCCCAGTAGTCGAAAAAGTTATGAGACATTCCAAGAATCAAGGAAAAGTGGTTCATACAAATTGTCCCCGAGGGGGCTAGACTGACGAAGAGAAAAAGAAGAAGACACAATACCAAAATCATGAAAGAGACAGACGTCACAATGGACCTTAAGAAGAATCAAAAGAGAATACTATGAAAAACTGTATCCCCAGAATTAAATTAGACGAAATTGATGAATTTCTAAAAAAATATGTTACTGAAACTAACTCAAGAGGAAATGAAATCTGAATAGATCTACAACAAGCAAATGAATTAGTGATTTAAAGTATTCCCACAAAATAGGATCCAGGCTCAGATGACTTCAGTGAGTTCTGGGAAATTATAAAGGATTGATACCAATTCTTAACAAACTTTTCTAAGAAATAGAGGAGAGAATATGACCCAATTCATTCTGTGAGAACAGTATTATCCTGATCCCAAACCAGTCAGAAGCATTATAAGGAGAAAAAGCTACATGCTACTATCCGTCATGAGCATAGTAAAAAAAAATCCTCAAGATGACAGCAAACCTAATCCGGCACCATATATATATAAATTGTATACCACAGCCAAGTGGTCTCTGTCCCAGCAAAATAGGTGTAATACTCCATATTAAGAGAATTGAGTATAAAACTCAACAGATGCAGAAAATGCATTTGACAAAATCCGACACTTATTTATAATTTTTAAAAATCCAAACTGGGAACAGAGGGGTCCTTTCTAAACTCGAAAAAGTATCTACCAAAAAGACCCCCCACAGCTAATATCATTCTCGATGATGAAAGACTGAATGCTTTTTCCCTAAGATCAGGAACAAGGCAGAGATGCCTGCTCTCACCAGTCTTACTCAAAATGGTCCTGGCAGTTCTAACCAGCACAATAACACAAGAAAAATAAATAAAAGCATATAGATAAGAACAAAAGAAATGTCTCTTTTTGCCATGACTTGATTGTCTACATAGAAATTCCCAAAGGATCTACAAAAAAAAAAAAAAAAAAAAACACAAACAAACAAAAAAAAACAAAAACCAAAAAACAAACAAAAAAAAACCCCACAACTAACAAGTGAGTTCAGTAAGGTCAGCGCACAAAAGTCAATCACATTTGTACATACTATGACAAACGCGAAAACTGAAATTGCATTCTCAACACCATTTGTAATTGCTCCAAAGAAAACGAAATACCTCGGTACAGATCTAACACAATATGGAGAGGATCTGTATGCCAATTACTACGAGGTTCCACAGAATGAAGCCGAGGAAGGCTTTCTTTCGTGGTATGAAGAGCCAAACTGTGACCGTGGGTCAGAGAGCTCAGTGTCGCGAAGGCACTAATTCTCTCCAAACTGATCTATACATTTAGTGCAAATCTATCAAAAATCCAGCAAGGTCGGTGTGAACGAGAACAAGCCCAGAAGAGCTGGATCAGTTTTGAAAAAGGAGCATAAAGTGGACAGAATCCCTGTGCCTGGCGTTAGGGCCGCCTCCACAGCAATGGTGACACGGGCTTTGCCATCGCCAGTGGCCACAGCCGCAGGACAGGGAACCCAGCAGTAGCCCCACATGGCTATAGCCAGGTAAGCTTCAGCAAAGGTGCAAAAGCAGGGGTTGGGAGAAGAAGAGGCTTTTCCAAAAATGTGACAACTGAGCGTCTACAGAGGAAAAACATGGACCTCAGCCTCAACCCTCACACAAAAGCTCACTCAGAATGGAGCACGGGCTTAAACGTAAAAAGTAAAACTGTGGGTATTAGAGAAGTGTAGAAGAACATCCGTGAGCGCCAGATCATGTTGCATGGAAAGGAGAACTAGAAAAATTGAACCTCACTGAAATAAAAAAAACTTTTGCTACGTGGAAGATCGGGAGAAAAGGCTGAAAGGACAAGGCACCGACTGGGAGAAATTATCTGTGAGACGTGCGACCAACCAAGGGCTTGTAGCTGGAAAATATAAAGCACTGACAAAACTTCAGAGAGCAAAATAAGCCCACATGAAAAATCAAAAGGCTTGGCAAAGATGACCCTGTAATTATAGAAAGACGCCGTGAGTGCGTATGTGAATGCATAGTTTCCCCCTCATAACTGATTTGAAAAGCAAGTCTATAAACAACATGCATATAAATGAACGGTCTGGCCGATAACATACAGAAATGAAACACACTGGCCCAAAGGTGGGTGGGGACAAACTCTTTGGACTACCAATGGAAAGTCAAATCCAGAAGAACAAAAGAAGGGAGCGGAAACAGCGAGTAAGACGGTTCCTGTAAGCGCCACCTGGAAGCAGGCACCTGTCCCGCCCCGCCTTCTCCCAGCGTCCTTAGCGATAGCCGCTCCTTTATTCCCGTTACTGGGAATTAGATAACCGAGGTGAAACGTGCAGTCCTAAAAACACACCGACTACCAAGACTGACTCAAGAAGAAATAAAACACCTGAATGGACCCGTCACAGGTGGAGAGACTGGATCATCGCAGCCATGCTACACAGAAGGGAACGAAGCATCGGTAAGCGCAGCACTGGGCTCTCGAGATCACGCTGAGCGAACAAAACCTGTCTCCGCGGATGAGTGCGATTCCAGTCACGGAATAGTCACATACTTCTAGCGACGGAGAACAGAGTGGAGATGCCAGGGGCTGGCGTTGGGGGCGTGGAGAGGGAGCCCGGCAGCGATGGGGCAATTCTGTCTTGATAGTGGCGAGGGTCGCACAAGTCCACACGAGACGAAATTTCATAGAACCACACGTGAATGAACTCATGTAAGACCGGTGAGCTCTGCACGAGCTCGGCGGGTGTGTCCGTGCCGGCTTCCAGGTCGTGACGTGCATAGACGAGATGCTGTCACCGGGGAGCTGGGCAAAGGGGACACAGAATGTCCTGCACTTTTTTTATTTTCTTTTGCAACTTTCTGTAAATCTTTACATATAGTTTAAAAGTTCTTAAAAAAATAATTCACAATAGCCACGACATGGAAACAACCTCAGTGCCCACTGACAAATGGTGAGTGGATAAAAAAAATGGGATATGAAGAAGGAGGAAGTCCTGCCATTTGGGACAGCATGGACGGGCTCAGGGCGTTCCGCTGAGTGAGATGAGTCAGAGAGGACTATGGCTTGGCCTCACTTAGATGTGGAATCTAAAAAAGCCAGACTCCAACTCGCTCGGCGGTTGCCAGGGGCCGGGAGAAGGCAGACGACGAGCAAAGGGTACGAAGTTCCTGCTCCAGGACGGCTGGGCCCTGGGGAGCTGGTGTGCCGCGTGCTGCCTGCGGGCAGCAGCGCCCTGCCGTGCCCTGGAGACTGCTAACGGAGTAGCTTGTAAACGTCCTGGCTGCCATCGCAACGGCACAGGTGTGTGTGCGGCGAGGGCACGCGCACCTGCCTCACCTCTGTAAACGTCTGGGACGCGCACGAGTCGGCTCAAACCATCACAGCCGAGCCGCACACAAGGGGAAGAGGAAACAAGTTTCGACAGAGACATGCGTGCGCGCAGCCCTCGGTGAGCCCTCCCCCCGCCCGCCTCCTCGTCTCTCGCAAGCCCTGATCTGTTTTCTGTCACCAAAGAGGTGTGGGCCGAGCCGCCTCGTGCTGACGGGCGATGCCGGCTCTTCCGCGCGGCTCTGCTCTCTGTGTATTTTTATTGCCAAATGTGTTGAAAAACCTTTTGCCATTCAAAAACTTAAATTGTTTTCTTTTTGACTTTTGGGAGTTCTCTAAATATTCTGGATACAAATCCTTTATCAGATAACATAATTTGCAAATGCTTTCAACGGTCTGTGACTTTTTTCATTCTTTTAACGGCGTCTTTTAAAGAGTAGAAATGATCAAACTTTGATGAAATCCAATTTAATTTATTCTCTCATCGATCGTGCTTTTGGTGTCTACCTGAGAAATCTTTGTATCACCCAAGTTCACATTTTCTCTTATAGTCACTTCTGGAAGTTTTAGTTTTAAAATTTACATTTAGATCCATGATCCGTTTTGAGTTAAATTTTGTATGTGTTGTGAGGTAGGGATCCAAGTTATTTTTTTATTTTTATTTTTTTATGTTTTGGTATATGTAGGAGATCCAATTATTCCAGAACCATTTCTTGAAAAGATAATCCTTTCTCCAGGGAGGTGCCTTTGCAGTTGTTGAGAATCAGATGTTTTTGCGTGCATATTTTTTGACTCGCTGTTTTGTTCCATTGATCTAATTATGTATCTTAATGTCAATAAAACACTGTTTTGATTATTGTAGATTTCTAATAAATCTTTAAAGATCTCCAAACCAAGCAGTGCTACTTGCCCAGCCCTGTGGCCCGACATTGGATTCTGTTGGTCACGCCTGGCCCCCACATCGTGAGCGGTGTTGATTTTAAAGTCAATTTCTGCTTGTTCGTTAACTTGCACGTAATCGTGCAGGTGGGTTTGGCATCTCGATCGTCTCTCCTGCAGTCTTCCCAAGTCACTTGTCCGTCCCGTCAGCTTTTCTACACGGATGGTCATGTCATCTGCACACAGGGGGTGCCGCTTCCCCACGTTTCTAATCCATGTGCCACATGTCTTTTAAGACTTACTGTGCTGGCTAGGACACCCGCCACGCGGAAGGGGTGACCCTGGAGTCCTGTCTCAGGGGGATACATTTATCCTTTCACCTCCCATTAGCATGTTACTTGTGATCGTAGCTGCACATCTTCCCTTTATCAGGCTGATTAAGTTGCCCGCTAGCCCTCGGTGACATGTGGCCATGTTGGTGTTTGTGCGTCTGTGCAACGGATGCTGCCTCCCGTGTCCGCTGACATGGTCATTTTCTAGACCTTAATACAGTGAAGTGTATTGACTGACGCCTGAACGTCGAGCAACTTTGCTTTCCTAGGATAAATCGCACTAGGTCATGATGTATTATCCTTTAATATAGTGCACACTACTATCTGCTAAGATTTTGTTCAGGATCTGCACCTGAGACCACGATGGCTCCTGGCAGCTCTCTCGTGATGTCTCTGTCAGGTTTTGGGATGACAGCGACACTGGTCTTGCAGACTTGCAGGTTGTTCCCTTGCTCTGGACGAAGTCGTGTCCCCCGTGTGGAAGCCCCACCCCGTGTTTGGTCCTGGACCTCGCAGCTCCCCTCCCCCCGTCCACCCAGAGGCCCCCTTTCCAACAGGCCCCGTGCTCTGTGCCCACCGACCCCCCGGCTCTCAGGCTCTTCACGGGCCTCCTTTCCCCGACCCTCCCTCCCCTCCTTTGCCTAAACCCTCATGATGGTCAGTCCCACACTGAACTTGGCCAGCTCTGCAAACGCTAGTCTGGGTGTTGCTGTGAAGGTGCTTTGCCACGTGGTTCACCTCCAACTGGCTGACCTCACCTAGAGATCGTTCTCGATGACGTGGACAGGAGGCCCCCCCATCAGCCGAAGGCCTGGGGAGCAGACCCAAGGCCCCCCTGAGGGATAGGAGTTCTGGCAAAAGGTGCCTGAGACCCTGCAGTTGCTGCTGCTAGCGGACGGCTCCAGATGCACCTCTTAGACTGGGCACCTGTCTCCTGGTTGCGGGTGGCCCTGCCCCAAACCCCTGCAGTCAGCCTGCAGCCACCAGGGCTTGTCCAGACTGCTGCTTTCAGTGGGCCACTGCCTCTCTCTCCCGCATGCCCGGGAACCAGGCTGGAGGGCAGAGGGGAGCAGAGGGGCCCCTCCAGACCCCCAGGACTCGGCCGTGACAGGGCTGGAGCTACCGGTGGCTGGTCAGGGAGCGGTTTCATCGTGAAAGGCCCCAGCTCAGCAGTGTTTCTACCGGCCGGTGTGAAAATGAAACAGGCCCAGACGGGATTCTTTGAACTGACAGCTCTAATAAATTCCAAAATCTGAGCAGCCATTTGAATCATGTTTCTTGTAAAACACACAGAGACCACAGGGGGGTGCCCAGCGCCCGCTGCTCCGACGCACGGGGCTGCATCTGCATCACGGCCGGCTCCACTGGGCCACGTGGCTTCCGCGGCTCCCGGTGACACAATAAATAGAATCCACACCAAGACGAACGGGCCTTGCGGCCCGCAGGTGGCGCCCCGGGCTGGTGGGCTCGTGGCCCGTGGCCCGGCGGACTCTTCACAGACCAGGGCAGGTCTCCGAGTGGGTGGCGAGGCCCCAGCCGCGTCCGCGTGGGAGGTGAGGCTGAGGTGGTCGTGCGGGGGTGGCCACGGGGGCAGTCCTACTTCTAGCGGGTGGCCACAGGCGGCAGTGCGGGGTGTGGGCCGGGGTCCCACCTGCAGGACCCTCCCAGCCCCGGGGACGGCGGGGACAGCTAGCCCTCCCGCACGCTGACGCGGGGCTCGGCCAGGGAGCTGTGGATGACGCCCAGGATGGCCTCCAGGCCCCGGCCCTCCAGGAGTGTGCGGTGGTTGCCCTCGACGATGTGGACGGACACCCTGCCGTCGCACACCTGCGACAGGTTGTAGTCGGCGCCCAGGCCCTCGCTGTGCACGTTGCCCACCTTGGCACGCAGCAGAGTCACACTGCCGTGGTAGGTGGCCCGCGGCGTGTACTGCTCGGCCGCGCGCAGCTTGTGGTAGAAGGAGCTGGTGGCGAAGAGCAGCGCCTGGCGGTCCAGGCCCGTGTGGCTGCGCAGGATCATGTCCGTCGTGGCCGCCACGCGGGCCTCCAGGTCTGCCAGCGGCAGCAGCGCCTCTGCCACCTGCAGGACGGGCTCTGAGTGCCTGTGCCCCGGCGGCCCCGGCCCCCCCGCCGGCCCCGGGCCCCCCGCCGGCCCCGGCCCCCCCGCCGGCCCCGGCCCCACCTTGCTGTACTCCACGTCCATGAACTGCTGCAGGAAAAAGAACATGGCCTGGGTTTCTGCCTCCCCCTCGCACTTGGACGCCATCTTCGCACGGTAGCTCTGCGAAGGAGGAGGGGACGCTGCAGCAGGGGGCTGGGCCAGGGCTGGGGGCGGGGCGGGGCGGGGCCGGGCTCACCTGCGTGTGCGCCATCACAAAGTTGTGCGAGCCGTCGAACAGGAAGAGGCTGTTGTGCGTGGGGGCGGGGCTCTGCTGCTGCAGCTGCGAGCACATCTCGAAGGCCACGCAGGCGCCGTAGGAGTAGCCGGCGATGCGGTAGGGCCCCTCGGGCTGCACCTGCCTGATGCACTTGATGTAGTAGGCGGCCAGGTTCTGGATGCTGTCCAGGGGTGCAGCTGCAGGCGGTGAGAGGCACAGCTGCGGGTGGGTGGCCAGGCACCCCACAGGCAGGCCCATCACCCCGTCTCATGGGAGAGCAGCCCCACAAGACCCTGCTGTACCTCGGGTGCACTGCAGGCCGTAGGTGGGGATGCTGAGCTTGTCGGCCAGGCTGCTGAAGACCGTGATGGAGCCCTCAATGGGGTGCACGAGAAACAGCGGCCGCTCGGAGCTCTGGACCGAGTTGAGCCGCATCAAGGTGGGGCCCTCGGGGTTCACCAGCAGGGTGCTCAGGTTCAGCTGGGTCTGCTGTTCGGCAGGGCTGGTCTTGGGTGTGGGGGCTGCCAGCTCTGTGGGGGGGAGAAGGTGCTGAGGAGGGCCGGGGTGCACAGGACGCCCGCACACTGATAGACGTGTGAGTGCACACGCACGCACACGGGGACTCGCCGAGCATTCAGGGAGGGCCGGACGAGCCTTGACCTGGGGGCCAGCTGCCCCTAGGCCAGCTGCTCCTGGGACACACACCCAGACCCCGCAGAGGCCGCCCTGGGACCCCCCGCGCCGCACGCACCGACGGCCGAGCCTGCCTGCGAGGTCAGCGCCTGCAGCTTCCGCAGCGTGAGCTGCTGGATGTCGCGCATGGACAGGGTCAGGTTGTGCTCCTGCTCCAGGATGTGCCGCACCTCCACGCCCATGAGCGAGTCCAGGCCCAGGTCCATCAACGAGCTGTCCATGTTGACCGTGGCCAGGTCCCGGACGCCTGCGGAGAGGTGCTCGGTCGGCCGCGGGGAGGGGAGTGGCGTCGGGGGGTGGCCGAGCCCCTGGCTCTGGCACGCAGCCTCAGCCCGCTCTGCAGACCCCGCGCCTCTCCCCGCCGGCGGCCGAGCCGGGGAGGCCGACCGCGGCCCCCTCACCCAGGACGTGCGCCACGGCCGACATGGCGTCCCGCGGGCCGTCGCTGTCCGCGTGGTCCGCGGCCTGACTGGCCAGCACGAAGCTGCTCAGGACGGGGTAGGGCAGGCTCAGGAAGAGGTCCAGCACGTTCAGGCAGGACGCTATGCGCTGCGGCAGCGTGCCGCCCACGGCCGTGTCGTTGCTGCCCGTGCTCTCCATGACGACGCCCACGTCGCCGATGGCGCCCCACTGGATGCTGAGGCCTGCGGGCGCGGAGGGCGGCGGTGAGCAGGGGGCGCGCGGGTGGCCGGCGGCCGGGCGGGCTGGGGCCGGGCGGGCGGCGGGCACCTGGGAGGCCGTCGTGCCGGCGCTTCTCGCATATGCGCTCCATGGTGGAGTTGGCGAAGCCGTAGCCGGTCTGGCCCAGGTTGCCACGCCCGCAGGACACGGAGGAGAAGGCCACGAAGTAGTCCAGCTCCGGGCACGCCTCCCGCGTCACCCTGTGGGCGACAAAGTCACACCCTGGCCGGGCCGCGTCCACTGGCCTGGGCCCTGGGAGGCGGCGACGGAGCCCCGTGGGGGAGGCGGGGGGCCGTGGGGGGGTGGCAGCCTCTCCCCCCCATGCACGTGGGCCGGGCACCCACCTGTCCAAGTTCAGCGTGCCGCTGTACTTGGGCTCGCTGACGTCCTGGAATAGCTTGGGGGTCTGGTTTTCCAGCATGGAGTCTTTCAGGACCTGGGGGCAAGACGTGGTCAGCACCGGCCCGGGCCCCGGGGCCCCGGGGGGCCAGCCCAGGCCCTCGCCCTGGGTGGCTGCACCAGCCCCTTCCGTGCCGCACTCACCATAGCCAGGTTGAAGACACCGCCCACAGGCCCGAGCTGCGTGGCCTCAGCAATGAGTTTCCGCGCCCCGTCCAGCGAGCTGGCGTTGCTGGTGGACAAGAGCACGTGCACGCCCTGGCGCCTCCAGTCCTGGACCCGCTTGGCCTGGTAGCCTGCAGGACATGGGGTGGGGGGCTCAGGCAGACCGGGGTTCTGGACGCCCTGCTTGGGTGCCCTTGGGGATCGCCGGGCTGGGGCCTGCCAGGCGTCCGTCCTGCTGTCCCCCGGGCCCTCACGCCCACTCACCTGTGCGGATTCCGGAGCGGGAGACCAGCACGAGCTTTTGGGCCCCCTTCTGCACGAGCCAGTGGGCCAGCTCGAGGCCGAAGCCGCCCAGGCCGCCCAGGATGACGTAGCTCTTGTGCGCTGGGTAGAAGGTCCTGGACATGGCCGGCATCCGTACGGGCTTGAGCCCCCGCACCGTGGCCTCCGGCTCCTCCTCACGCACCTGCGGCACACGCGGCAGCCGCTCACGCACCGCCCGCGGGGCCGGACCCCGGGGTGCCCGGTGCGCCCCCTCACCTGAACGACCACTTTGCCGATGTGCTTGCCCTGGGCCATGTAGCGGAAGGCGTCCTCCACCCGGGCCTTGGGGAACACGGTGCACTTGAGGGGCTGCACCACGCCGTCCCGGATGCCCGCACGCAGCAGCGCCGCCACCTCCCGCCAGGTGGAGCTGGCCTCGTCGAACAGCGCGTCCAGCAGGATCCCGTGGAAGGTCACGTTCTTCAGGAAGATGGCCATGCCTGTGGCGGCGCAGGGCGGAGGGCTCAGCGCGCCTGCCCCACCCCATGCCCCGCCCCCGCGCTCCCCAGCCGCCGGCCGCGCCTCACCCAGCGGGTGGTTGTTGGAAAGGTCAAATTTGCCGATTTCCAGGAAGCGGCCGTGCTGGGCCAGGCACCGCACACTGGCCTGCAGCTTCTCCTCCGCCAGGGAGTTCAACACCAGGTCCACGCCTGGCAGGGGGAGGAGAGGGCCCTTGTGGTTCCGGCCACTGCCCGGCCTGCCAGCACCAGTCCCGAGGGCCGGACCCTGTCCTGGGCCGGGCTGGGCCTCCTTCAGCCCGGCCAGTGAGGAGGGGACCTGGGGGTGGATGGCGGGAGTTGGGTGATGGGGGTCTGGGGACCGCTGGGGGTCCTGGGGCCACGCACCTTTACCATCCGTGTGCCGTAGTACGTGCTGCTCGAAGGACGTGTCCCGCGAGTTGGCGAAGCTGGTGTCATTGAGCTGGGGGAACCGGGCCTGGAGGTACGCCCGCTTTTCGGCCGAGCCTGGTGGGAGGGAGGCCCGAGCCGGTGAGCCGGGCTGCAGGGCCGGCCGGGCAGCCGCGGGCTCCGGGAAGGGCTGGCCGGCTTACCCACGGTGGTGAAGACGCGGCAGCCCAGGCTGAGGGCAATGGCAATGGCGGCCTGGCCCACGCCGCCGGAGCCGGAGTGGATCAGCACTGTCTCCCCGCGCTGCGCGCGCCCGCGCACCACCAGCGAGTAGTAGGCGGTGGAGTAGACGACAGGGACCGAGGCCGCCTCCTCCAGGGTCCTGCAGGCAGCATGGGGCTCAGCTCAGGCCCGACCCCCACCGCGTCCGTGTGGGGGTCCAGGCTCGCCCCCTGGCTGACTCACCAGCTGGAGGGGATGTCCCACAGGAAGTCCTGAGACAGCATGACGGAGGTGGCCAGACCCTCGGCGGGCACCAGCCCCATCACGCGCTTGCCGCTGGCGTCGCGGCCGGAGAACTCCATGCCCAGCATGCAGCTCCGGCTGACCCATTTCCCTGGGGGCAGATGGCGGCTGAGGCGCGGGGGCCTCCTGGACCCCGAGCGCCGTGGTGAGGCCCGGCCCCCTCCCAGGCCCTGAGCGGGGTCCCCCCGCCCCACCGCGCGCTGCCCGCACCTGGGATGGCGTCAGGGGACAGCTTGCCCGTGGCCAGCATCACGTCCCGGAAGTTGAGGGAGGCATAGTAGACGGTGCAGAGCTGGGAGCCGGGTTTGGGGGCTGGGGCGTGGCGCAGTGAGGAGCACACCCAGCGGATAGAGGAGAGGTCCCCTCGGGTGAGGACGTCGACAAAGGCGTGTTCCGTCTGCTCCTCTGGCTGGTCTGGGGGGACAGGACGCAAGGCTGCCGTGGGGCCACCGGCGACCCTGGTGGAGCCCTGTGCCCTCCACACCCAGCTGCACGGCGAGGAGCCCGGCGGGTGCTCACCATCCTCCAGCAAGAAGTGGCGGAAGGTCCCCCAGGCCCCGTCCCGGTACACGTTCATCACCAGGTTCCCCTGCAGCACCTTCTGCAGCTCCGTGGAGCTCGGGTCCATCTTGGGGACGGGGGACGTGCTGCTGAGGTTGGACAGCAGGATGCACCTGTGGCGGGCAGAGCAGTGAGAGGAGGCTGGACGGGAGAGGGGGCGGGGGGGGGAGCGCACAGCTCGGCAGTGTCTCTCACCGGACCCGGTGCCCGCCATACTCCTTGCGAAGACAGTTGACCATGCCCACGACTCCCGAGGTGGCGCAGCCGACTGCAGTCAGCCACAGAGGCTGGGAGGATTCGGCGGAGAGAATGTCCTGCAGGACGAAGGAAGGGTTGGCTTCCGCGGGGGACCCCGGGCCCACGTGGCGGCCGGGTGGGGACTGACCTTCAGCGGGTCCACCCACTGGAAGCTGGTGTCTTCCACAGGCAGGAAGATGGGGCTCTCTGGAGGGGCCAGCCGGCGGCACAGGAAGAGCACGGAGCCGTAGAAAGACGTCTTCTGGGCCACCAGGTGCAGAGACGTCTTGGCGAACGCACTCTCCCACTCATCCTGTGTGGCGGCCAGCTGCGGTCAGGGCCTGGCCGGCCCCCCTCCCCCTCCCCCAGGCCCGGCCCCCGCCCTGCACCTGGCTCAGGAGGCTCTGCCCTCCCGGCTGCGGCTCGGGGCAGGTCAGGAAGGAGACCGTGTCCCCGAGGGGATGTCCTCTGAGCAGGGTGTGCAGCAGCAGGAAGCCACCGTCCTTGAGGGCGGCCGCCATGTTGCCGAGCGCCGTGGCCACGTCCCCCAGGCTGGAGACACAGCAGTTGCACACCAGGAGGTCTGCCGAGCCCAGGTCACTGGGGGCGGGGCCCGCGGGGTCCCACTGGCCCTGGGCCACGCCGTGCTGCTGCAGCTTGTCCTGGGCAGACTCCAGGGCCTGCGGGTGGCGGTCGGTGGCTACGTAGTCCAGCTGCAGCATGGGCTGAATGCGGAGCAGGGCCGGGATGCGGGTGTACAGGTGGCCGTCACCGGCCAGCACCTGCGGGGAGAGATGGTCCTGGAATGCCTGCCCCATGGCGGACGCCCCAGCCCAGGCTGGGTGAACGTCCGCCGGAAAGGCCGAGCCACCGGCGCCGTCCAAGGCACCCTGGACCCCGCCCGGCCCGGCCCTGCGCCCCCTCCCCCAGCGTTCGGGAGTGGCCCCGGCGCACCCCGGGCCTGGGCCCGCTGTGCCTGCTCGGCACCCACCTCCACCACCTTCATCCGGAAGCCGACCATGTTCTCCAGCGCGGTGTCCACGCAGGCCCGCAGCACCGGCGCGTCCAGCAGGCCGCAGAGCAGGGGGTCGGCGTGCAGCAGGGCCCTCTCCTGCGCCAGCACCTGCCCCAGCTCCAGCTGCAGGTTGCCGTTGAGCTGCAGCTGGCAGGCGGCCGCCAGCAGCTGGGCCAGGCCCTGTTTCGGGGGCTCGCGGGGCGCCGGGGCCCCGTCCAGCCCGGGCACCAGCATCTTCAGTCCCTGCTGGGCCACCTTGGCCTGCAGTGCTCGTGCCAGCCCTGGGGGACGGGGTGACACACGCTAGCGGGAGACCTTGGCCTGGCGCTGCTCCCCGCCCCCGGGCAGCAGCGCGATTGTGGCAGGGACACGGGGCTGACCAGGACCCATGCAGCTTGTCCCCCTGGGGCCTGTTGTCCGGCCCTGCCCATTGCACAAGCCAACAGATGGACAGCAGAGCGGGCCGTACGGCCTGCGGCAAGGAAGTGGCATCCACCATCGGGACTGCCGGGCGGGCCCGGAGCAGAGGCTGGGACGGCCCAGAGGTGGGGTCAGTGCCCTGAGGACCCCGATGGCCCCCCCAAAGTCCTCGCCCACCAGCACCGGTGGGAGCCCTCTGCAGAGGGCCACCTGCAGGGCTATGCCCTGCAAGCGCTGCCGGTGGGCGTGGACGGCACCAGCCCTGCCGGGGGTGCAGGGCTTGGGGGCCTCGCAGGGGGCCTCGGGGGGGGCCTCACCGCGGCACAGCTGCAGTTCCTCCTGGAGGGCCGAGCTCTCGGCCAGGCACTGGGCCTCCATGTGCGGCGTGAAGCAGAACTTCTCCAGGAAGGGTGACTGCTCGTGCTGCCGTCTCGAGGTCGCCGAGGAGTGCAGCCGCGAGATGAGAACGCCCCCGGCCAACATGGTCTGCAGGCACTTGTCCACCACCACGTCGACCACTGCGGGGACAGGCGGGTGAGCGGGGGCCGTGCCCAGTGCAGGGCCGATGTGGGCACAGGGCTCGCAGGGGCTGGGCTACCGTGCGTCTCGTCCTGCAGGGGGTACACCTTCTGCCGGTGGGTGGCAGGGTCGATGTACACGGCGGTGATGCGGGTGGGCAGGCGCAGGCTGCGCTCGGTGGCGCCCAGGATGGACATCTGCAGCATAGTGTCCAGGAAGGTCACCCAGTTGTCGTTCCACAGGAGCTTGCCTGTGCTGCCTACGAGAGGGAGGGCCGGCTCCGCTGGGTCAGGCCGCCCCTGCCCACGTCGGCCCTCCCCCCGCCTGGCCCCGGGACTCGCCCCCCAGCACAGAGTGGGGAGCCGCGCACCCACCTTCAAAGCTGGCCTCGCGGATGCCCTGGAACAGGGGGCCGTAGTCGTAGCCGCGCAGGCGCAGCTCCTTGTACACGTCCTCCCGGAGCAGGCAGGACGTGGCCTTCGGGCCCGCCGGGGCCTCGGCGGCCGGGCCGCCCCAGCTGTCGAAGAACTTGGGGTCGGAGTCCTCCCACTGGTACACCTTCCCTGCGGACGGGGGGCACGGCAGGAGGGTCTCAGGGCGGGCAGAGCCAAGCCGGGAGCCGGGGCCCCCCGCAGCCCCGGGGGCCACTCACCGCTCGCTATCAGGGTGCCTTTGTTAGAGATCTCGAAGGCGTGGGAGGCGTCCAGGAGCCGCACCTCCAGGGCCGTGGTCTCTGCGGGCGGCGGGGCTGGAGTCAGCGGCCGCCGCAGGAGCCCCCGCGGCCCTCCGTCACCCCGCCTCACCTGTCTTGGGCAGGATGGTGGCCTCATACAGCGTCACGTCCTCCAGTACCACGGGCATCTGCTCCATGTTCCGGTCCAGGGAGCGTGCCAGTGTCTTCCACACCAGGAACAGGTAGCCGGCAGCGGGGAAGATGACGCGGTTGTTGATGCAGTGGTCCACCAGGTAGTGCTCGGGGGACTCCGTGCTGGTGTCTGCGTGACAGTGACACAGGCCTTAGCGCCGGCGTCCTGGGGGCCTGGGGGGCACCCGCCCTCCAAGCCGCGCCCTGCTCACCGATGTTGTAGACGGATGCTCTCCCACCGCTGGCGCCGCTGGGGAAGTCCTGTACGCTGGGGACGTCCCAAGTCTCTCTGTGGTCCCACTTGATGTGCGGGGAGATGATGGGGACCCCCCGGGGAGATGGGAACTCCACGGGCGGAAACAGGCCGTTGGCGTTGACGTTGATGCTGGGGGTGGGGGTCAGGGAGGAGGGGGTTCAGGGGCACAGCCGGCCTCGGGACCACCCTGCCCTACCTGACCCTCACCATCTGCCCCAAGGCCTGGGGACCGCCAAGACAGGCTCGGGCCGCTGCGACGGTGGCTCGGCATCCACCGGCGCCCGTCCTGGGGACAGTCTCACGGCCACACCTTCCCTCACCCAGGGGAAGCAGCGGGGACCTACCCTGCCAGGTGGACCTGGCCCATGTTCCTGAGGAAGAACTGTAGGTTGTCTGGGTGCCCCTTCTTCATCAGGGGGATGACGGTGCAGCTGGACTGGAGGCCTCTCTTCAGGATGGCCTGCACGGGGCGCAGCCAGGCCGGGCGTTCTGACCGGCCCCCCCGCGCCCGCCAGGCCCCGTGGCCTCTCCGCACCCCCCGCCCGCCTGGCCCGGCCGGCACTCACCTGCAGCAGGGCGTGGGGGCCGATCTCCAGCACCACGGCGTTCTCGGGCACGTGGCACAGGGCCTCCTGGAACAGCACGGGGCTCACCAGGTTGTTCACGTGGTACTCGGCCGAGCAGGTGCGGGCCAGGCTGCTCTGCCACTGGGCCTCGGGGATGGACGTGCTGAACCAGCGCGCGGAACGGGGCCGCGGCTGCCGGATCACCTGCGCACAGGGCCGGCGGGGTCAGGCCGGGCGCTCGGGCGGCCCCCCGGCGGCCCCGTGGGGCGCGGGCCCACCTTCTTGAGCGTCTGCAGCAACGTGGGCGCGATGGCCTGCATGAAGTGGGAGTGGAAGGCCAAGCCGGCGGTCTGCACTTCCTTGGCGAACACGCTCTCCTGCTTCAGCTGGGCCACGAACTGGGCCACCGCGGCCTAGGGGCGGGGGGCGGGGGGCGGGTGCTGGCTGAGAGCGGGCTGCGCGCGGCCCCAGGCAGGGCTCGCCCCGAGGCTGGGGGAGGGGACTGGGGACGAGGCCTTGCCTCGGGGCCCCCACCTGCGGTCCCGAGATGGTCACCGAGTCCTTGGAGTTGTGGCAGGCAGGCACGACGCCAGGGGGGCAGCGTTGCAGGCATTCTTCCCAGGACAAGCCTGTGGGCGGAGCTGGCCTCAGGGGGGCGCCCAACGACCGGAGCGGCCATGACTGCAGCGCGGCGCCTTTACGAGGCGCTTTCCCACGAAGGGGTCATTACCGTGGCTCCCCAGGCTGCTCTGCCCAGTCGAGGCCTCAGCCTCACGCCCTGCCAGGCCCTCTGGCCGTCGGCTGCCCCCAGCCCACTGGGCCAGCACCAGCGGAGGGGAGCAGCCAGGACGAGTCCCCCCCGATACCCTGACTTTTTCCAAAGTCCTGTGGGTTCTTGTCCTCACGCGAGTTCAGCTCAGGATCCTGTGAGAACCGCACTGGCCTTTGCCGCGACGCCCGTGGGTGAGCGTGCCCGGCACGAAGGCCCCCAGGCACGGGGAGGCCGCGTGGCTGTGTTTGAGGATGGCGGCTGGCAAGCTGTCCCCAGGCCCCTCCTTCTGTCCCTCCCAGGGAGAGACTGAGGCCCCCGGGCGGAGTGGGGCAGGGAGCCCCAGGCAGCACCTACCCACAGCGGCCATGGCCCCTGGCGGGACGCTCCCCTCCTTGATGCGCTGGCCCCTCCAGTAGGCACAGAGCACGCTCTCCTCGTGGGAGGTGCAGCCGTCGGCGTAGCCGCAGGCCACCTCCCCAAGGGAGTGCCCGACGATGCCATCTGGCTTCAGGCCCATGGAGGTCAGCAGATCTACGAGGGCAATCTGGGGGCACAGGCACACATTGGTGCGGGGGTCCGCAGCCCATGCTCGACTGCCCACCAGGCCCGCACCCTCCTCCCTCCACCAGGCGCCCCGGCCCCAGCCCCCGAGGGCGCACCTGGATGGAGGTCAGGCTCACGAAGCTGTTGACGATGTCATCGAAGGTGGCCTCGTCGGTGCTCTGCATCAGCTCCGACACCTGCAGGCCGTAGGGCTTCAAGATCTTGTCGGTGCGGAGGATGGAGTCCCGGAAGCCAGCCAGGCGCATGAGGCTGAGCCCCATGCCCATCCACTGCGAGCCCATCCCTGTGCCGGCGACAGGTGTTCAGAGGTGCGGCCAGCGGCCCGGCCGCCCATGCCCCGCGACGGCCCGGGGGCGGAGCTCACCGGAGAAGATGAACCACAGTGGGCGCTGGTCCGCGGGGACCTGCTGGACCTCCTGGCCGCCGTCCTCCCCGCCCAGCACAGCGTAGCCACGGAAGGGCATGGCGGTGGGGGTGACGGCCGCGATGTCGTTGAGCATGCTCACGAAGTCCAGGCTCTGCGAGTGCTGCCGGCCCTGCTGCAGCAGGGTCTCTGCGGCCTCGGAGGTGCGCCCGCTGCTCAGCAGCAGGCGCGGCAGGCTGGCGTGCGGGGCGGGCGCCGCGGGGGGGCGCCGGTTGGGCTGCAGGATGACGTGCACGTTGGCGCCGCCGAAGCCGAAGGAGTTCAAGGCCACGTTGCCCCCGCGGACCGGCAGGGGCCGGTCCACCACCCGCAGCCGCCCGTCCTGCAGGGCCGGGATCTCGGGGTTCGGGTTGTGGAAGTGCAGGTTGGGGGCCCAGAAGCCATTCTCCAGGGACAGCAGCACCTGCAGGCGGGGTGCAGTCTTAGGTCCCCGCGGTCGCACCACGGGGGGCCGACCGGCAGGCCACAAGCCCCCTCCCCTGGGGCTCCACCACCTCCCAGAATGAATGAGTGGCCGTGGGCTCTCGGCCAGACCCCAGCCAAGTCTCCAGGCGAGTGCTACCAACAGGTGGCTCAGGCCGCCGAGGGGGTCTGCGGCACAGGAAGACCCCAGCAGCCAGGAGCCTGAGCGGTGGCAGCCCAGCCTTCCGGTGACGGCTGCCCGGTCCCCCCAAGGGCCACCCCCGCCCCAGGCAGGGCAGGCAGTCAGCGGGATGTGTGACCCGCCGAACCAGGGCAGGGACCCAGCCACGCTCACGCCCTGCGGCCTGGGCCTCGGAGGCTGGCGCCTGCCGCGGAACCCCTGGGGATTCCGCCCCCGCCCGGCCCGCCCGGCCACCCACCTTGACCAGCGCTGCCAGCCCCGCGGCGGGCTCTGGGTGCCCCATGTTAGACTTGGTGGAGCCCACGAGCAGAGGGTCCTTGCGGTTGGCACACAGGGCTCGGGCGATGCCGTTCAGCTCCTGGGGGTCACCCACCTGGGGAGGACACGGGTCAGGGTGCCTGGCAGCTCAGGCGTGGGGGGCACACGGGGTCAGGGTGGGCCTCACCTTGGTGCCCGTGCCGTGGGCTTCGATGTACTCGAGGGAGGCGGGGTCTATCCCGGCCGATGGGTACAGGGAGCGGATGAGCTGCTCCTGGATCTCCCCCGAGGGGAACGTCACGCCTGCGGGAGGGCGGCCTCAGCACCCCGCCTGCCGGCACCCCGCCGTGGCCCCCCACCCACTCCGGCCAGCCCACCTTGCTCCTTGAAGCCGTCCGTGTTGGTGCCAGAGTTGAGGATGGTGGCGTACATGCGCCGGGCCAGGGACTTCCTGGTCAGCAGGACGGCCACCACGGCCTCCGAGCGACAGTAGCCATCCCCTGGGGGCAGAGAGCGCTGCGGGCTCAGGGGCCGGGCAGGCCCCGAGCCGGGCGGTGCCCTGCGAGGCCGGGGTGGGGGTGCTGCCCGAGGCCCCCCGCCCGTCCGCGGCCTCACCCTTGTCGTCGAAGGACTTGCAGGTGCCGTCCTCGCTGAGCATGCCCAGCTTCATGAACTGCACGGACGTCTGCGGCTTGAGCAGCAGGTTGAGGCCGCCCACCAGCGCTGCCGGGCACTCGCCACGGCGGATGGCCTGGCAGGCGCAGTGCAGGGCCAGCAGGCTGGACGAGCAGGCCGTGTCCAGGGAAATGCTGGGCCCTGCAGGCAGAACGCGGGGTGGGGCCGTGAGCCCGGGGCCTGCGGCCTTCCCAGGGGAGGGGAGGCTCCCAGCGGGCACCCACCTTTGAAGTCGAAGAAGAAGGAGAGGCGGTTGGCCATCATGGCCCGCTGGCAGCCCACCATGCCGTAGCCCAGGAGGGTCTCAGGGTCTCGGCTCACGGCCTCCGCAGCCTCAGAGCCGCTTACGCCGACCCAGACGCCGGTCTGCGTCCCTCGGAGCGAGGCCGGGTTGATGCCTAGGAGGCGGCAGTCAGACCCCGTGGCTGGGCCCGCTGGGCCGCACACTGCCCACCGCCTGGCCCTCGGAGGAGGCAGCTCCATCTGGGCCGCACCAGAGGTCCGAGCAGGGCCAGTCCAGGTGGGGCAAGAGCGGACGGGTAACCAGGTCACGAGGAACTAGGGCACGGGGGAGTGGGGGGGGGGTGGGACGGGTACAGGAAGGTGGTGCCAGGTAGGGCTCCAGGCTCTGGGTCAGGCAGTGGCCAGAGACAGCCAGTGCTGAAGACAGAGGGCAGCATTGTCCCAGGCTACTCCCCTGGCCCCTGGTGTTGCCAGCAGGGTTTGGCCAGCCCAAAAGGCCAATGGGCACTCAGGCCCCAAGGGCACTGCCCTGGGATGGGAGAGATAAGAAGACAAAGGACGACTGTCCAAACATCAGAGAGGGAGGGGCGCAGGCCGGCCCCTAGGCAGTGGCCTCCAAGGTCCCTGTTTGGGGCCTGGACAGTGGGAAGGTGTCCACTTCCACCGGCTAGAGAGGCCACAGGACCTGCTCGCCTCCCCTCCCTACCCCCGAGAGGGGTGCGTGTCCACAGCCCTGTCATGCTTAGTGTTGACCCCAAGGTCTCCGTAGGGCCAGCCAGTCACTGCTCCCCACAGGCAGCAAGGACAGGCCTGTTCCCCAAAACAAGGGACCACTGCCTCCTAACCAGATACAAGCCAGGGGCGGGTAGAGTAGAGGGCAGGAGTCCCGGGGGCCCGGCACTGGCCCTCACCCCAAAGTCAGTCATCCGACAGGGAAGAAGCAAGCCGGGGCTTCAGGGCTGGCCCAGGACACCTGGTGAGACTGTGACATGTCGCCTTGCCCAAGGGTCCACACCTCCTAAGCCCCTCGCTAGCCCCACCCCCATCATCTCTGTTCAGCTACACTCCGAACGTCACCGCTTTTAGGAGCAAAAGAGTGGGAACATCGCTGTCACGTTGTGGCCCCAAGTTGCCCATGGCCTCCCAATGACCCACCTGCGTCCACGATGGCCTCGTAGGAGACCTCCATCAGCAGGCGAAGTTGAGGGTCCATGGTGTGCGCCTGCTTGGGGTGGACCCCGAAGAAGGCAGCGTCGAACTTGGACAGGTCCTTCAGCTTGCCGGAGCGCCGGGGCACGCCGTAGAGCCCTGCGGGCACGGGCCGGCAGGGGGCTGCTGAGACGGGGCCTGGGCACCACTCGGCAGCATGCGGCCGACGCTGACCCCAGCCCACTTCCGAGGACAGACTTCGCGGGGCACCCGTGTGCGGCGGCCCCCTTCAGGCCACCATTGTCCTGGCTGCAGACCCTCTGCCCGGCCTGCTGCCGGGCCGGGCGCACCTTGCTGACTCACACCCCACACATCAGGTAGAGCCACCCCGCAGAGGGGCCTGCTGGGCGTGACTGTGTCAAACCGGCTTCCCCAGAGCGGGCCCGGTTCCCGTGTGCCTCAGGACATATGGGCCAGCAGTGGCCGGCGGAGCGCTCGCCCACCGGGCCTCTCCTAGCCCTGTCCTGCAGCTCTGGGACCCAGGCAGGCCACCTACCCTGGCTGCAAAACAGGCCGGGACACATGCCAGGGCGACCCTCCACGCCTCCCGAGATGGAGCCCGGAGCCCAGCCCCTCCCGGCCCGGGCGGCCCCGGGTGGCAAGGTGGCAAGGAGACGGGCCCGAGCAGGCTGCCCACTCACCGGGCTTCCACCGCCTGTCATCTTCCGTCACCATGTCCACGCCGCCGATGAGGTTGGCCCAGAACTCCTGCAAGTTGTCAGACTCGGGCAGCTTCCCGGACATGCCGGCAATCACCACCTCCTCCATGCTGCTCCCTGCAGGGCCACACAGTCAGCTCCGCCCCCAAGCCGGCGGCTCGATCACTCGCTCCCTGCTCCCTCGCGCCTGCCTCCACCTGCAGCGCCAACCCCGCCGCATGTGGGTCAGCTCTGGTCCAGCCGGCCCTCACTTCTCACTGGGCCCGGGGTCGCCCCACCACAGCCCTGCTGCCGGGGGCCTGCCCAGCATTTGGTGGCCTGCTGCAGGCTCGCTGGGGACACCGGCCATCAGCCTGAGAGCTGGCCCAGTGAATCGAGCAGCTGGAGGAGAAACCGCACAGAGGTGCGAGGGGAGGAAGCCCCCGCCCACGGATCGGCCGCCCCGTACTCGGTGCCCCAGGCTGCCCCCCACGGCCCCATGCCCCAACCTGGGGGACCCAGGGGGCGAGCTGGGGCACCATGGGTGCCAAGGCTCTGCCCTACAGCGGGCCAACCTGGAGAACCTTTCCTGGTTAGGTGTCAGGCAGGTGCTGCCCAGAGCCACACACCTGTGCAGGTGAGGTACCTCAAGACTCTGCTTGCTTACCTCCACACGGCCTGCCTGCCCGCCCACACCCCAATCCCCGAAGGCCTGAGGAGGGAACCCCCACCACCCTGGGCTTGTGGGTCCAGGACCAGGCTCCTGTGCAGCCCTTGAGGGAAGGTGGCAAGCCGCGGTGGGCCTAGCCACTTCCGCCGAGGCTCCAGGGCCTCCGGGGGTGCGTGATCCGAGGACAGGCCGGTCTCGCCCTCCCAGATCTCTGAGCAGGGGTGGGCAGAGTGGAGGAGAGCAGCCACTTCCTTGGGTGGCCCAGCGTCCCCGCAGTCCCGCCAGGGAGGGGGCCCCCTGCCCCGTGCTGAATAAAGAGCCCTTTGCCGGCCCAGAGGCACCAGCGCAGGGCGGCCGCCGCGTCCAGAAAGCGTCTGCTCTGTTCTCCCCCTACTTGCTATTCACGCGGAGTCCGGCGGGGCCCGGGCGGGGGGTGGAGACCCCCGCGGCGCTCCCGGCCTGGCCAGCGAGCCGCGCGGCCACCGCGCCCGGCGGGAGCTCCGCCCGGCGGGAGCTGCTCCCGGCTGCGCCCACGTGGTGGGGAAGCCAGTCCCCACCTGGCTCCGGAGCGTCGCCTCCCCCTCCCACCCTCTTCCCCGCCCTCCGGTTGGCTGGAAAGGCCCCGGGGTCGGCCGGGCCTTGGCTCCCGGCACCCGTCAGGGGGGTGCTGCGGCCGGAGGGACTCAGGGGCCGGGGCCCGTATGCAGACCCTTGTGGGCGCCGAAAGGCCAGGTGCGCACCGGGAGGGGGGGGCTCCCACCGGCGCTCGGGGGTCCGCGGCGGTCCGGCCCACCCCACCCGGAGACCAAAATGGCTGTTCGTGGCGCTCTCCGGCGTCCGGCCCTCGCCACCGGCCACCTGTCCCACCGGGCCTGGGGCGCGGCGCGCTGCTCCATCACCGCCCGGCCGCGGCCCCTCCGCGGGGTCTCGGACCGCGAGACCCCGGCGGGCCTCGTGGGGTGACCCCTCACCACCAGAGCGCCGGACCATGCGTGCTCGCCCGAGGCCGGAGGCTGCAGGCCCGCGGCGCCCCCTCCCCCGGCCGCGGCCCCCGAGCCCCGAGCCCCGAGCCCCAGCCACGGCCGCGCCGCTCGTACCTGGTCTGGGCGCGGGCGGCAGTGCGGGCGGGCGGTGGAGAGCGAGGATGGAGCGCGGAAGAGGCGACGCGGCCGGGCCACTGCTGTCTCTCTGGCTCCCTCTAGGCCGGCGCCGACTCTATTTAACCGCGGCCGTCGCCGCGCGGACACGCCACATGGGCTGACAGCTTGGCTGCGCCGCCCAGGCCAATGAGCGTCGGGGCTGCGCCCCGGGACCCGGCGCGCCGCCGCCAGTGGGGTGATGCCGCGCGCCGCCGCCGCCGCCGCGCGCCGGGACCCTCCGCGGGAGCGCGCCCGGGGGGGGGCCGGGGCGGGGCGTGCCGCATCGCCCCCGCCCCCGATTTCCGCTCCCCGCCCCGAGAGCACGCGGCGCTCCCGCCCCAGGCCTCCGGGGCCGCGGGGGCCACGTGTGCGCGGCGTGCGGGGGAAACGGGACGGGGCGTGTTTGGGTCACTCTGGGGAGGAGTCGCACTGAGGCTACACTGGGGGCCGGACGGACCTCTGCGCGGGCTGACGCTCGACCCCGCGTCTGGGGTGAGAGGAGCCGGCCGGGGGCGTGGCTCGTCCCGCCGCTATGGCCAATTGGGGGCCGGGGGCGTACGCGCCGGCCCAATGGCGGCGCGCGAGTGGGCGTTGCTAGGAGATAGGGTGATGGGCCGGCCTGGCCGCGAGCCGGCCGCCGTGGGCGATCGCGGTCGTTGACCCGGCCGAGCGCGCCCCGCGCGGGGGTTACTGCCGGTCACCGCAGAGCCGGCCTGGTCCTCGCTGTCCGGCCGTTTCACTCCGCAGGGCCGGCGCAGAGACCCGGGCGGATGCCTCCGGGGCCAGGCCGGGGCCGAGCGGGCGCGCCTGCGGCTCCTCGGAGCCGGCCGCGGGGAGGGGACGCGCGGGCGCCTGGCGGGCGGGCTCTGCACCGGCACCGCTTGGTGTGATTCGAACAAAGGAGGCTTCCTGGGCAGAGGCACTTGCGCGCGCACGTGGCCACTCGCACCCACGCGCGCTCACGCCCACCGGCGGGGCCTCAGCTCTGCGTCTGGACGGGCTGCCGCGCCCTCGTAATTCTGCTCAAACGGTTACCGAACTCACAACTCCCTGCCCCCGCTGCTCCCTGGGGCTCCCGAGTCCCGCACAGCGGAAGGAGGGCAGGGCGGGCGGGGCTCGAGACCCAGGACTTGCACCCCAGAGGGCGCGCGGAGGACTCGCTCTTGGGCTCGGAAGTGTGCCTACAGAAAGTGACTCTCCACTCAGCTAAAGGAAGTCACATGAGCATGCCTCAGTTGAAGGGGCGATGCCGGAAACAGCGGAGCGGGCGACCCCCGCCCCCAAGCCGCTCCGGCTTGCTGCTTCCTGGCACATCCAGAGTGACTGCCATTGTCTCGCTCCCGGAAGCCTGCGAGTCCAGGACGAGCAGTTCCAGTCCGTGGGGAGGCTGTCCCCATGCCCGTGTGTGTTCACCAGGACAGACACGGGGTGGGGCAGGGGCCACCACAGAGCAGGGGACCTGCAGCGTGCATCTCCCAAGTGCCGGTGCCGCTGAGAACCCCACACCTGTGAGCCAGGTGGGACGATGACACTGTCTACACGGGGCAAAGTGAAGCCACAAAGGCCAACAAAGGCCACGTGGTGTGCCCAGGTCACACGGCAGGGGAGGCTGGGTGTCTCCCCGCTCAGCGACAGCCACCCAGCAGACAGGGAAAGGCTCGGTGCCGGCCCAGGCCGTGGGAGTGGCTGCTCCACCTGTGGTGGCGAGAGGCCTCCTCCGCCCCTCAGCACTGCCAGGGGAGTGGGGGGGTCACGGGCACCCCCGAGGCTGCCCCTCCCAAGACAGGGGACATGGTGGCTACTGACTGGGTGCGGGATCCGCGGGGGTCAGGACAGGCAGTGACGATGCTGGGACGTGTTTTCTAGTTGGGTGGTGAGTGGTTCTGTGACACCTGGCGTGAACTGAGCCAGTTTACACACGTTTCTCACCCCTGCAGGCGCTGGGTCTGGGGCCACCTCCACCGCAGCAGCACCGTGCCAAGCACCCTAGCAGGCACGACAGCACGGGCACGTGGGCTGAGTCTGGGACGGGGGCCTCTGGTCTGGCCACGGTGTCTCCCAGCTGCCCGTTCTCCGTACTGCGGGGCCCTCACACACAGTGCTGCCTGTGGTGCACCTGCTTTGCAGGTGGCCGTTCTGGGTGGCCTGCGAGCGGCTGCGGGCAGTGCCCCGGGCAGGGCGGCAGGTGGAGGCCCCGGCATGGCGTGGCTGCCCTGACGCCAGCTCCCAAGTAGGGCAAAGAGACAGCTCCGAGGCTGGCAGGTGGAGGCACGGCTTTAATGGGCTCTACGCTCGGCCTGGGAGGCACCCCAGCATGTCGGGGAGCCTCAGCCCCCATCTGTGCACGCACATGTGCATGTGTACACACACACACACTCTTGCACAGGCCCCCGGCTGGGGGAGCGGGGAGGGGCAGGAGATGGCGAGGACAGCCGAGGAAGTCACTCCTTGCAGTTGTAATTCCGGACCTTGGGTGGCTGCCGGCTGCCTCTGGGCTTTGCAGGGTGAACCCCGGAGGGCCTGGCCTTGGCCTTGGCCCGCACGTCCATCTTCGTTCCTTCAATGGCAAAGGCCACCGGCTTCTGGATGGGGCTGCTGTCAGGGTGTGGGAGGCTGTGGGCTGCCGCAGGCACTTTGAGCCCTGCTGGGTGAAGGCAAACGAGAGAAAGGTGTCTTGGGGTGCAGGGTCGCTTAGAGGCAGCGAGGTCCAGGCCGGGCCCCAGCCCTGGGGTCTCGGCCCACACCTGTGTGGCACGCACTCCCCACATGCTCGCAGGGCCAGGCCTGCCCTTCCCCTGGGCGCTCAGGCGTCTGGCCTGAAAACTCGACCTCCTGTCACAACCGTTTCGTAATGGGTCCCACGAAGGGGGAGCCAGGGTCAATGGGTGACTCAGGGCACGTCCCTGGATGCCAAGCACCCTCTGCCCACCAGCTGTGTTCGCCAGACACCTCCAAGGGCCCAGTAGCCCGGACACGTGTGGCTAGGCGAGGCCAAGGACCTGGCACCACACCACGTGTCCCGGGCATGGCTGACACGCTAGGGCCCCCCTCTGTCCCCGCGCTAGGGTGTCATCGGGGATTTCCCTTATCCTTTGAACTCAGTCTATTCCTTCTCTAAGACAAAGAGGATGTTACTTAAAAGCAACGGTAAGACGCAGGCTCAGGACTGGCTGTCCCCTGGGCGGGCCCGGCAGGCAGGGCTGGGGCTCGGGAGCTCCCGGGCACAGGCCTCCCTCGCACGTAACACACACTAGGGCGACGTGCACTGCTGCCCGGTGTCCCCTGGGCCTGGTGGTGCGATGCTGTGGGGAGAGCGAGGCCGGGACGTGCCGCCTGGCACCTGGCCTACGGCACAGGGAGCGCCCGATGGCAGGGACCAGCCTCGGCGAGGCCTGAGCGCGAAGGGCCGGCTGGGCAGCCGCCGGCCTGGGCAGGGCCGGCCCCCGCAACGCGTCCTGTGCCCTCTGCGCCCTGCGCCTCGCGCCCACGGAGCTGTCCCGCTGCGCCCGCGGCCCCCCCCCGACCCCCGCACCGCTGCTGCCCGGCCTCCGGGCGCCGGGGGCCTGCGGGGGCGGATGCGGGTCCCCGGATGCCTCACCAGGAAGGGGCCTGTGTCTCTGGCTCTCAGGCCCCAGACCAGCCCCCCCTCCCCTGACGCCGTCTCGGGGGGGGACCCCTTCAGCGCCGGCCCGCCAGCGGGGCACCGCCCGCCGCTCGCCCGGTGTCCTTCCGGGGCGGGGCCGGCTCGGGCCCCTGACTACTGTGGTTCTGGGGCCGCTCTGGCCGTCCCAGGTGGTGCTGCTGGAGAACGTGACGCCCAACAGCCTCTGCTTGGGGGGCCGGGCTCCCGAGATGCTGCGGGTGGCTGGGGAGCTCTGTCCCCAGGGAGGCGAAGGGCTGGAGTGCAGACGGTGGCCCTGTGGACTCGGCTCTCCGTCTGGCAGGGCAGGGCAGGCCTGTCTCGGGCCTGCTTGCCCCCTGCACGCGCCTGTGACCACCACACCGCCTCCCACCTGAGCCACCCGAGCCGTGTCCCCACTCAGCCCTGGAACCAGCGGAGTCTGGTCTCCTGTCGCCAGCCCAGTCCGGCTTCTCCCCTGGCCCTGGGCTCCGACGAGGCCACAGCTGGTCCCCAAGCTGCCCGGCCATCGTAGGTGCAGCTCCTCCGGGGCTGTGAGGGCGTGTGGGCCTGTGAGTCGGGCGGGCATGTGGGTGCTGGCACTGGGGAGGAGGGGCTGGGGGTGGAAGGTGAGGGCCGGGGGGCAGGGAGGCTCGGTCCCCACTCTGGTGGGCAGAGGTGAGAGTGGGAAGAAGACCCCAAGGCCCTGGGAGGGAAGGGGGGCAGGGGGCAGGGGGTCTTGGCGGCCGCCTCACATCCCCCTGCGCTGCGGCCGGACAGCTGTGTCCTCTGCAAGGCGCTGGGGGTGGGGAGAGCAGGGAAGGCCCCGGAGCAGAGGGGTGCGGTGGATTCCAATCTGCCTCTTTTCATAGAGATCTAAGCCTAAAAACTGGACAGAAGAGATAAAACTCATGAAAGGTACATGGGGCCGCGCTCCGGGGTTCGCCGGGCTGTAGGCGGCTCCGGCATCTTGGGGTCCTTAAGGGACAGGACTGCCCACCCTCCTGGCCGGGCATAGGCCGGCAGGCCCCGCGTGGCAGTGGGCTGCCCCCTGCTCTCCTTGGCTGGGGGACAGCTGTCGGTGAGGCAACGCTCCCCTTTCTCAACGGGGCCGCGGGGAGGGCCGCCCATCGGCCGCGCCTGACACCGCTCTCCAGAGGGCCGGCCACGACCTCACAGCCCGCGGCTGCTCTCGGCGCCCTGCAGGGCAGGCACGCGGCGGCCACGCCGACAGCACGTGCCGGGACGATGCGGGTGCACGCAGGGCGGCTGCCCTGCTGCTCCCCGCTGGGTTTCAGCCCGGCCCGGGGCTCCCCAGGGGGCCTCTCCGGGGCCTTGGCCTCAGGATGACCGCAGGCGAAGCCTTCTGTGCACGCTGCCCCCGGACCCACGCAGGATGACGGCGGCCCTCGGGCGGCCGGGCTGGGCTCACAGCCTCCTGGCTGCTGTGCTGGGCGCAGGGAGGCTCCGGAAATTAACCAGACAGATCTGATGAACCCACGTGTCTTCCCCCACAGCCTGGGACCCACCCTGTCACCTCCTTCCCCGCCTGGCCAGAGTGCTGGCCTGCAAGCTGGCCTCTGAAAGCCTCTCTGCCCTTTGGACCTGGGGCCCCAGGCTGTGGAGAGGCCAGTGGATGGCCGGCACCAGGCACGGTCACGGGGTCAGTCTGCAGGCGTGAGAGCCAGCAGCCCCGAGTCTCGGTGGAGGTGGACATGACGAGCTGCAAGTCGGGAAGCAGGAGACTTAACAGAACGGACTCAGGGAGTCGAGAATCAGGGAACCACGAAATCAAAGGTGAGTTTCACAGAACGGGAGCCCCGTGAAAACAAGCAGCAGCAAGTCTCAGAGGAACCAGGCTGCTGCCTGCAGAGATGAGTAAGGGAAGGATTAGGGGAGTAACGAGGTGAGAACAAGGGTCATGAAGAGATGCTCATAGAAGGCTGATAGAACCAGATGAAGTGGAAAATTCCAAAAGCTAGCATTCGAAATGTCCATTAAGAATTGAGGGAACACAAATGATAAGCAGACACATCCCTTCCAGGAGTGCCTGGCCCAGATGTAGAGGCATTTCTGCAGGACTTTCAAAGAAACCAGAATTTCAAGGAACACTCAATTTCCATCTTATCCAAACTGTTTCGCAAAGCAGGAGGGCACGGAAGGTGCCCCGCTCCCTGGGTCTGGAGCCGGGGGAGGACAACACAAGGAAAAGCCACCAGGCCCGTTTCACGTACGCAGGGAGCGGCGGGGACGGCGTGCGAACGTGAGCGCATCGGCCCACACGGCTGCCAAAAACACGCCGTCCGCAAAGAATGTTCATCGCAGTGACGCGAGCCTTGGCCAGCACCGGGAAACCTACCGCGCTTCCCCACGCTAACGACAGAAAAGGAAAAAAATCACGCTCATCTTAACCGAGGCTGGAAAGACACCCGGTCGGGTTTAACGCCTGTTTCTGATGAAAACTCTTAGTAAATCAGGAACCTGAGGCAGCGGTCCCCAAACTCTGCGGCCTCGGGGACCGATGCTCCAGCGAGAACCCAGCGCCTGACGGACGGTCCGAGGCGGAGCTGAGGCGGGGGTGCAGCGCTGGGGAGCCGCTGCGGGAGCCGCTGCGGGCGCAGTGGAAAAGCTGCCTCACTCGCCGCTCGCCTCCTGCCCGGGGTGCGGGATCCCTGGTCCAAGGGGCGTTTTTCACCTTGATCAGGGTTATCTTTCAGAGACAGGCAGCGATCATAGAGTAGGAAAACTAGCCACATTCCCTTCAAGTTGGAGACAGACCAGATGTCCACCGTGAGGCCCCCCCGTGAGGGGGAGAGAGGAATAAGGGGGGGTGCCCTTCCCGGAGAGGAGGGCAATGTGGCCGACTGCTGGGGGAAGGGCCGAAGACAGCTCTTCAGTGGACAGGGAGCGCGCTGGCGGGACGCAGCCCACACCCCCGGTGACACGGCATCTACGGCTGCCGCCGGGCCTTCCCTCAGCAGAGGAAGGCGGCCACCGGTCCCCTGCGAAGTGGCTGGGAGATGTGCCGCATTCTCCAGAGACCAAACGCCCTGTACAAATGAGAAACAGAAGCAGGTCAGTTCTGTGCGCTGGGTTTTCATGTTTCCTGAGAAGTCGAGGTACCACTTCTTCCGGCAGAGTCTGCCATGCCAGCTGAGACGGAGGCCGGGGGGCCCTGGGGCCACGCCGAGGGGGGGAGGGCCGTCCGTCTGCGGTGGCGGCCCCCAGGAGCCAGGCACCCCAGGGCAGAGCGGCCAGTGAGATGACGGACCCGCCGGGCCTGGAGATGGGCGGCAGGCGGTCCTGGTCATCCGCACGTGGGCTCTGCCGGGCTTGGCCGGTCACAGACCTTGGGCTCCGGCACTGGAAGGCGAGGTGGGCAGGGGAGGCGAGCGCCCAGCGCGGATGCTGACGCCCGCCGTGCCCCGCCGACGTCCAGCAGCTGCTGACCGCGGGTGATCCTTTTTTAAAAAGTCATTTCTACTGGGGTCTAATTTACAGACAATAAAATGTGCCCATTTTTAAGGGCACACGGCCCCGGGTTTTGGAAGATGGATACGTCCGTGTAGATGGAGTGTTTGACCGGTGGCCGCCAACACCCCGGCGCTGACCGAGAGCAGGCCCGGTCCGCTTCCCGCCACCGCTGCCCCACGGGGGCTCGTTTCAGAGCCGCAGAACGCACCGGCACTTTTTGCCGTCTGCCCCTTCCGGGGGCCAGAGCGGGCTTTGGAGACCCCCACCCGGCCAGCGGGTCTGCACCTGCGGGGGTGCCCCGCCGTGAGCGTTTACCCGTGCCACGGTGCCGCCCCGGCTGGGCCGGCGGGGCGGGTGCTGCCACTCTCCTGCAGTCACCCCGACTCCAACGCCGGGCTCCGGGGGAAGTGAAGTTCACCCCGACGTGTCACCGTGTGGGCCCAGTTCCCGCAAGCCGCACCCGTGGGCTCCAGCTCCACTTGCTGTTGTCAGGCTTCGAAATTTTCCCAGTCCTTGGAGCAAACGAGTCATGGCGTCTCGTCATGGATGACATTTGTTTGCCTGGGGACCGATGGTGCCACACGCCCTTCACGGGCTTGTGGCCTTTTTTTTTTTTTTTTTTTTTTTTACTTGTTTCTTATTACTGAGTTGTAAACTTCGTGATATATTTTGGGTACCAGTTATTTTTCTTGAGCCCCCCCCGCCACCAGGTAGAGTTCTTGATATGTATTCCTGGACTGTCTCCTAGCAGGTGGCTTAACTTTTTGTCTTAACCCTGTCATCTGAAAAGCAAAACTTCAAAATTTTGATGAAGTCCGATCTATCAACTTTTTTTCACTTATGGTCCAGCCTTTCTGTAGACTATCTTAGAAATCTTTGCATATCTCAAAGTCACAAAGATTTCCTCCTAATCTTTCTTCTATAAGTTTTATAGTTCCAGCTTTCATGTTTAGGCTTATGATAGATTTTGAGTTGAGATTGTACCTGGTATAAGGTAGGGGTTGAGGTCCATTTTTTCCCCCCATGTGGACATGCAGTTGTGCCAGCAAAATTTATTGAATAATGTATCCTTTCCCCTTAAATTACCATAGAACCTTTGCATAAATGGGAAACTCGACTGCCGTGCGTGTGTGCGTGCGTGTGTGTGTTCGGTCTCTGCTACACGCTCCAAGCCTACGTCAACGACTGCGGCTTTATGGTGACTTCCACAGTCGGGTCGTTGCATGCCTTCAAGTCCATTTTTTCCCAAGATTGCTTTGGAGGGTCTCTAATCTTTGCATTGCCCTGTACAGTTTTTCCATTCCGATTTTAAGGCTGCTGGGATTTTGACTGGGATTGTGTGAAAACTGCAGGAAAATGTTGGAGGGAACGAGGGCTTAATGCTCAGTCTCCCAATCCATGAACATGGTATACCTCTCCGTTATTTAGGTCTTAATTTTCTCTGCAATTCTTATTTTTTTTGGTGCACAGATATTTGGTTTAGTAGATCCCTAACTATCCCATGGTTTTAGATGCTACTGTAAGTGGTATTTTTTTACTACAATTTCCAATTTTCAATGCTATATATAGAATATAATTGATTTGTCACATTGGCCTTGCATCCTGGGGCTTTTGTTAAAGTCACTTTTTAGTTCTATTTTTTTTTGTTATTGTTTTTGTGTTGTTTTGGTAGATTACTTAGGAGTTTTTATGTACTAGGTCATGTTTTCTATCTTCTTTTGCAATCTGTGTGTCTGTCTCCCATTTTTCTTGGTTCATGACATCGCTGGGACTGCCAGCACAAAGCAGGCAGCAGCCTTTCATCATGAAGCAAAATATCAGTTGTAGGTATTTCATACATGTCCTGTATGAAGTTCAAGAGGCTGCCTTCTATTTCTTTTTCATTATTTATCTTTCAGGCAAGGCAACCCTTGGTTGACCTCACAGATTGCAAAGACCTTGTCAGCTTACAATCCCTTATTTTTTTATTTTTTATGCCTGCAGCACCTGGTCTTCCCAGGTGGCCTCCCATCCAAGTGCTAACCAGGCCCGACCCTGCTTAGCCTCCGAGATCAGACAGGATTGTCAGCGTGGCGTGGCCGCAGACTAAGAGATTGCCTTCTGGTCCTCATTTGCTGAGGGTTTTTTTTTTTTTTTTTAAACTCATGCATGGGTGTTCAATTTTATAAGTAATTTCTCTGCAGTTATTGAGACAATCGTATGATTCCGATTTTCTTTAAGTATATACATCCTGTGTGATTTCAACCCTCTTAAACCGATTGAGTCCAGTTTTTCTGGCCCGACACATGCTTTGTGGAATGTTCCACGACACGGGGAAGGAACATGCCCTCTGCCGTTCCGTGCCGGTCGGGGCGCAGGGCTGTGGCCAGGGGCAGACCCCTCGTGTCCTGTGGGCGTCCCGTCCACCTGCTCGGGGCTCCAGCCGCAGCTGCCTGTGCGGCCTCCCACCTCCGCGAGCTCTCGCTCCGTGCGTTTCATGTCTCTCTCATGAGAAGCGACGGGCCAGGGCCGCTGTGTATCCCCGACCCACTGACTTCTACACCATTGCGAAGCGTCCTGATCTCCAGTAGTGTTCCTCGCGGGGACGTCTACACGGCCCCATCATCGCACAGTCACCCAGCTCTCCCGACCCACGTCTTCGTATTTAAAGTGGGTTTCTCGTGGACAGGACCTGGCCGAGTCCTGCCTTTTTCTCCCAGTTGGCTTTTCGATGGGATGTTTAGACCGCCACGCTTAACGCCATTATCGGAGTGGCTGGTTTTAAGTGAGTCTTCGCACTGAACTGCCCGCTACTGTCCCATCTGTCCTTTGTGCCCCTTTTCCTCCTGGCCCGCCCACTTTCGGGTCGGTGTTCTGTTTTACCACCTCACCGTTCGCTAGACTCCTTGGTGGGATTTTACTTTTTGAACGGCTGCTCTAGGATGCTGTGCATACGCACCCCTAACTGACCGCGCCCACCCCGGCTTCCCACAGAAGAGCCTTACACCCCGGCGACTCCCCTTCTCTGCCCTGCCACTGTGCTGTTTTCGTCACACACTTCGCTTCTGCACGTGCCACGGACCCCATCACACGGTTACTCCGCAAGCTTGAACCAGTCAATCATCTTTTAAAGGGCAACACACATGTGTCTTCGTCATTTACCCGCGTGGCTGCCGTTCCCGCCCGCCTGCGTCACTCTGTGGATCCGGGCGACCATCTGGTGTCGCCCGCCGGAAGCACAGCTTGGAACATTCCTCGCGGTGCAGGGCTGCTGGAGCGAATTCTGTCACGTTTGCCGTAAACACTTTCGGTTCGCTCCAATTTGTGAAGGACGTTTTGCTACCTGTGGAATTCGTTTGCCGGCTTTCTTTTCTTTCGTCACCTGAAAGGAGACGTCCCTTCGCCTTCTGGCTCGTGCAGTTTCTGAGGAGGAGTCTGCCGTAACTTCTACCTACATTCAGCTCTATGTGATGTCCCTTTGATTTTTCCTCTGACCGCTTTTTGGGGGGCAATGAGTAGTGTTCAATGCTGCCAGCGAATCCGCATGCCCCTCGCCCGCCCCTGCCGTGGTGGCACCTTCCACGCCGCCTCGTCATGTGCCGTGGCCCCCGTGTCGCTGCACAACATAAACACGCCACCTCTTCTCCAGGATGACTTCCGCTGTCCCGTTGCCACCGCTGGACGGAGCTGCTTTCTGTGCTCTGGTTTGCCTTGCTTCACTGTGGCTGTCACCATGTCACCCACGCCAGTGGCAGGAAGTCTGCTCGGCCGTCCCCGGTCCCCCTCGCAGAGATGTGGCCGACGTCCTCCCAGCTGCTGCGGGGTCACAGTTCATGCTGGAGGGCACCGAAGCCATCTGGACAGGGTGTTCTTTGCTCTGATAACCTCGACGCCCTCTTCGACTGCTTTTAAGGTTTTGCCTTTATCACCAGTTTTGAAAACTTTGATTACGACGTTTTCTGGGTCATGTGCAAGCACGTGTGTTTATACTGCTTCCAAGGGTGATTCTGCTTCCTGGAATTGTGAATTAAGAGTTTTCACGGAACTCAGAAGAAAAAAAAAGGCCATTATTTCTTCCAACACGTTTCCTGTTCCGTCTCTCTCTTCCCGCTTTCTTTAGACTCATGGACTCTGTCTCTCAGTAACTGTGGCTGGTTTCTACTCCCACTTTTTTCTCTCTGTGCATCATTTTGGAGAGGCTAACGCTATGTTCCCAAGTCCCCAGCTCTTTGTCCCAACATCCCCGGCATGCTGTCGGCCCCAGGCAATGAGTCTTCCTTATCAAACGCTGTCCCTTTCACCCCTAGAACTTTCGCTTGGCTCTTTCTTATGCTCTCAGTCCTCGTTATGAGCACATTTGTCTTTAAATATTTGAACGTGGTTCTGACAGCTCTACTGACGTCTTTGTTTGCTCATTTCTGCCGCTTCTGGGCCTCTCAGACTTTCCTCTGGATAAGGATCACACTTTCCTGCTTTTTCACGTTTCTGTTTTGGTACTTTTAGGTCAGATGTCAGCCATGGTAGATGTTACATTTTCTCATCATTTTTCAGTGCCAGGCTTTGCTTTCTCAGGCAGGGAGGCTCCCTATTTGATCATTTCCAAGCCTGTTCAAGCGTGTTTGGGGTGAGTCTACCTGGGCCTGTCTGGCTGCTGAGTGTGGCCGTGACCGTGAGGGACTCATCCCTCCGATTAGCCGGAGCCTGCACCCCCCACCGGCCCCGTGAGACTCTAGACCCGGCTCTGCTTCGGGGCTGCGTGTCTCTCCTCCACCCGGGCCCGTGGAGCGCCCCCCACCCCTGTGGGATCGCGAGACGCAGGAGGCTCTCTGCGCGGGTCTCCGGGGCTGCTTCTGCGGTCCCCCCCTTCCTCCACGCTTCCCTGCGACCGCCAGCTCCTTCTGTGCCCACGGCGCACTCACGCCCCGGCACGGCAGGGCCGCGGAGCTGAGCTTGGCACCGCCCCGCCCCCCCCACGGGTCCCTGCCCTGCGCTGCCCACGTCCGGGTCCGAGGCACCCGCTCCACACGTTCTGCCCAGTTTTCCCGGTGTTCACTCAAGCCCAGTCCTCACGGCAGCCCGGCCAGGGGCGGACGCGCGGGCTCGCCAGGCCGCGCCCCGGCCGCTCCGGCCGCATCTGAGTGTGTGCTTTGTTCTCAGGGCCGTTGCGACATGCGCCGGGTGGCAGTGGTTGCTTCACCGCAACTTCAAGGAAAGAGCCGGCGAGGACGCACTTGACCGCCGTCCTCAAACACCTGCGGAGCGCTCTGGGCCTCTCACGGCATCTCATGGGCGGTGGCCAGCAGTGGGGGCGGCAGGCCCGGGCCACCGGGGTTATGGCTACGAGGTGCACACTGACCCTCCTGCCGTCCCACCCCAAGTCACGGCCGGTACAGCTCAGGGGGCAAAGGTCCCTGCTGAGCAACAGGAGGGCAGGACGCTTCGCCCCTGGGATCCCGGAGCAGCTGTGGCCACAGCTGGACAAGCTTCCATGGGCAATGTCCAAGCCCACCTGTCTCCCGAGGTCGCTGTGACACGTGAGCACGTGCTGCAACCTGTCCTGCGAGGGCAGGCATGTCACTTGTCCCCAGCCCGTGTCCCGAGGACCAGCTCATAAGCTCAGACTGGGCTTGCATCACTGATGGCTTTGCTTTCAACACTTTAAGGCCAACGCTCCTGCCTGGTGGCTGACACAGGTGTTGAGTCTGCTATGGCTTTTACCTGCATTCACTTTTATGTAACGTGCTTTCTGTTTTCCCTTTGTTTCTGGCACAGAGGGCGGCCCTGCCCAGCCCACGGTGGCCTCTCTCCCTGTGGGGTGGGCTGGCAGGGCTCTGAGTGCCTCTTGCAAGGTCCTCTTGACCTGCCGGTGTCACCTGGCACTCCAGGGGCCCGTGCACTGGAGTGCAAGGTCATGAAGAGGCGGCTCAGTGCGCGGCGTCCAGCGCGTGCACAGTAGGGCTACACACTGTCCTCCGAGGTCACCCCCCATGTGGTCAACACCCCTCCTTCCTCATCACAAGCATCTGCTTCTCCCTGTCCATCACCCAAGAGCAACGTGGGGGGCTGAGCCCCGGTTTCACGAGAAACCCAAGAGCACCTGTGGGGGTGTCAGTGTCCCTGGTGCTGGGGACGTGTGGGTGAGGTGACGTGAAGGTCCCGTGTTCAGGGGACGTTCCTGGGCCCTCTGAGCGGGGCTGGGCCAGCAGAGCTGTGGCTGAATCATAGCCTGACTTCGGAGGAAGGCCTGGAACTGTCCCCGCGAGGCCAGGACGAGGACGGACGGATGGGACCGTGTCCTGGGACCCGCTCGGCCCTGTCCAGGGGCTGACGACCTCAGTGTCCGCACTGTGAGGTGCGACCAGCCTGGGGCAGTGCTCCCCCTTGCTCCCCCAGCCCCCTGGTGACACGGGACGCTGCTTTTTCTTCCGTTGTCCTGTCACCCCGTAAAACCACGAACACGGCTCCGCTGGGCGCGGCGCGAGCCGCCAGGAGTGGGGGCTGCGAGCTGAGCTGCGCTGGGCCCACACTTGGTTCCAGTTTTTAATTAGTTGCCAATGTTCAGGAATGGAAGCACCCCATATCAAAGGGGGTTCCCAGCTTGGCAGACCGTGACCCCGGAGGGCACCTGGGGTGGCGTCAGCAGCACCGCACATCTCCGCTCCGCCACCTGCCGCCAGGTCCGCGGCCGCCAGCACCTGGGCCTGGCCAGGAGCACTCAGGGTCTGCAGTCAGCGGTGGCTTCTGACCCTGACCAGGTGTGGGGCTGTGGGGCCCTAGGCAGTAGCTGGCGACTAGCTCATCTCAACATCACCTGGACCTGGAGGCCGACCTCCAGGACCTGCTGGGAAGGCCTGGCTGGGGGACGCGGGGTGTGACGCTGGGACGCAGGGTGTGACGTGACGCTGTGACGCGGGGTGTGACGCTGTGATGTGGTCTGTGACGCTGTGACCCAGGGTGTGACGCGGGCTGCGACACTGTGACGTGGGGTGTGACGCTGTGACGTGGGCTGTGACGCTATGATGTGGGCTGCAATGCTGTGACGCGGGCTGTGACGCGGGCTGTGACGCGGGCTGTGACGCTGTGACGTGGGCTGTGATGCTGTGACGCGGGCTGTGACGCTGTGACGCGGGCTGTGACGCGGGCTCTGTCCCTACCTGGGTCCTCAGGTGAGAACAGCTCGCTGGCCCCTGTGGCGGGGTCCCCGCGGAGACGTCTGCACCTCGTGGGGTTCAACGTGACTGTGTGAGTGGCCAGGTAACAGGCTCCTGCACACCGCATCCTGGCAACCCACCCAGCCCCTCCCAAAGGAAAACACTGTTTTAATTTCGGGAGAAATGAATGCCATTTTTCAAAAGAACAAAAATGTACAGAAAAAACCCAACACTGCCTTGTGCCTCCTGCACAGCCATATCGCCCTGTCCCTCATCCTTTCTCGTCCCCTCATTGTCGGTCTGAGGGCAGGGGTGCCCAGGGTGGGAGGGAGAGAGTCGGCACCCAGGAGGAAGCGGGGTGCCCTGCGGACCCTTTCACACCCCAGGGAGAGACCAGGAGCTCTGCCCACGCGAGCCAGGGCCTGGCCCCGGGCGCTGAGTTAACCCCAGAAACGGAGGCGTCCACCCTCGGGGCCCACCGCCCTCTGGCTGGTGCAGCCACAGTCTCCAGCAGCTCCCTGCCTGCTATCCGTCTTACCCTGGTGACAGCCCTGGCCCCTCCCCCACCCACCCCACCCCTGTCCCCTCTGGAACTCCGGGGAATGGAATGAAGGTTTGGACTGGGGACCCTGGCTCTGTGGCCTGGGGAGGTCATCGGATTCTGGGCCCCAGTCCCCCATGGAAATGGGGGCCCAGGAGCTGTGTGGTCCCCCCAGGGATCGCCATGCTGAGCGGGTGGAGTGCTAGGAGCAGTCCTGCCACCTAGTGAGCTCTGACCTCCCCAGAATAAATCCTGCCCACAGCGGGCTCCCCCAGAATGCATCTCCCACCTTCTGCGTCCTGACCGTCAGAAACCTCGCTGAACCTATTTTCCTACTCGCCAGCTCCAGCAGCAACCACAAAGCACGTGAACTTGAAAGCCAAAAACCAGACCGACAGTGGATAGCACTTCACCCATCGGACCCGCAAGGAAAGAGAAAGCTGGGTAGCGAATGGCCGGAGCGGGGGAAGCGAGGTCTCACTGCGGCCGGCGGCGGCGGCGTCTGCGGGTGGTGTGGCCACCCGCTCGGGACCCACACCACTGCCTGGGCCAGGACTTCCCTTCTCCACCTGGTTCTGACCATGGAGGCCCAGCACCCTGGGGACGTGGCACCCTGGGGGCCTAGGTATCTGTGCCTGCGGAGTTCAGAGGAGGCGCTTGGGGGGCTGGCACACACCACTGACAAGGCCTGCCAGCTCCGGGCGCCGGTGCTGGGGCCCCCCCGAGAAATGCCGCAGACAGCCGTGCAAACAGGAGCCGCCCCAGTGCGCGCCACCGAGCAGCACCAAGGACGTGCACACGTTTACGTTCCGAGTGGGGTCCAGCCTGAAAGCAGCAGGGCAGCCGGACGGTGGTGGCCTGGGGGACAGGGACGGGACTGGAGGGAGGGTGGGACTAACTCTGCACCTAAACCCGGCACTGGTCTACTCTCGGTCACAGCAGCTGCCACTCCCGAGTAGAGGAGGCTGGAGTCCCTTTGCTCCAGTGGCCACACAGCTGACACACCACCAAACTCTGCTCCCAGAATGCCAAGTGACTTATACACGACTGACCTTTGCCACGTTGCTCAACAGTATCTTTCCAGCTTGATTATTTTTCAAGATTATTTTTCAAGATAAAAACGCCAGAATTCGTGGCTTTTAAATCACATCTAAGGGTAACCTTCTAATCATTTGTAACACTGTTCTGATTCTGTACCTTTTCGGCTTTGAGTTCAAGCCCTGTCCCTGCCGGGCCTGGATGACAGGCGTGACGTGGGAAGCTGGCGGCGTCTGGCCACCGTCCAGGCCTGGCAGGACCTCCGCATTCTTGGCTCTGTGGGAGGGTCTGTTCTGTGTGGGTGGCCCGGGAGGGAACCACACGGACTCCCAGGGGCCGAGGTCTTGCCACTGGTGTTGCTCTCAGCCCGAAGATCCACCTTTGTGGCATCAGAAGAAACTGTGCGTTTCAGTCAGAATTCACTGGTCACCTCCGCATGGAGGGCATGGCCGCCTTCAGGGCGGTTAGCGCTCCCCGGCGGGAAGGGTCTGGCTTCTCAGGTCCTGCCCTCCTTGGCCAGTGTGTGCTGTTTCTCTAATCATCACACCCTTTGCCTGAGACTCTGAACCCCCTGCCCCAGCTTCAGGCCCTCACGGAGCACCTGGAGGGGACCTGCTGGTGCTAGCCAGAGGTCAGGGGTCAAGGACAAAACAGCGCAAGGTCCAGGGGCTGGTGCTGATGGGGAGGAGGCTGGTGGGGGTGAAGGCTTTGAGGAGGAGGCCGGTGCGCAGGGGCCCAAGGTGGGTGCATGTGGGCTCGGGGATCCGCCCATGTGGCTAGAAGGAGCTGGGCTGCATCGCGTCTGCGGTGGAATGGCAATGGGGCCTGGCGCGGGGCTGCAGCTGCCCCAAGAACAGAGGTGAGAGGCTGCAGGGGGTGGAGAGACCATACCGGACAGCGGATTGGGGAGGGGGCTATGGGGACCCCAGGTCCAGAATCCGAGTCCAGGCCCTGCCCTCAGGCGGGGTCGCTGCAGCGCCTGGCCAGACACGCAAAGGGCAACGGCTGCGCGAGAGGTGGGATGCGACCTGAGGGCGTGCGAGGGGCGGGGCTCCGCGGGTGGGGCGGGGCGGGGCTCCCGCGGGCGGGGCGGGGCTTTCTGCGAGGCGGGGCTCCAGTGGGGCGGGGCTTCCGCGGGTGGGGCGGGGCGGGCGGGGCGGGGCGGAGGCGCTGGTCCCACCTCAGAACCCAGAGGACGCGGCCTTCTGCGCAGCCCCAAGTGCCGCCTTGAGAAACAGCGCGATGAGAGAGTTCTTCGCCGCACTCCGCACAGACGCCAGAAACTGTCGCGCTACCTCGCTTCCGTTTTTCCCTCCATCCCTGACCGCCCCGGCTCAGGGCGCGATGCCCCCCAGTGTCCCGAGGCAGAGACGCCCCGCCCGGTGGCCCGCACCGCCTGCTTGAGGACCCGCCCACCGCCCTGCCCTTCGTCCTGGCGCTGCCGCCCGCCCGTGTCCGCGGCCCTGGAGCGTCGCTGGCGAGGCCCGACCCGGCTGGCGGGCACACGCCGCACGGCGCCAGCTAGCCAGATGCTTGTTCCCTGCAGGCGCCACCGTGAGATAAGGATGGAAGCCTTGTATGTCACTTTCATTAGCTGCCCTGCGACTTGCAGCCAAGAGTATTTGAAGAGACACAGGCCACTCCCACTTCTCCCCAGGCCAGCTGCACGACTGACCAGCCTGTCATCAGCAGAAGAGACAGACTGCTGCTACCTGCCCTCGTGGGTCAGGTGACCACCCAGAATGTGCTGGGTGGTCATCCACAGCACCAGCGGCGGCCCCGCTCTGCACAGGGCACAGGACGGCAGTGCCACAGCCCGCGCACGCCCTACCGGCTGTCACACGGCCGCTGCCCGGTTCCCGGTTCTGCAAGCCTCCCGCTCCTTTCAGTCCCGGCTTTGTGTCACGCCTGAAAGGGACAGGGACCGTCTCCCCTCCGCAGACCCGGCCGGCTGGACCCTGCCTGGCACCTGCACCTCTGCCTGCCAGGGCTCCACGGCTTCTGCCCGGGCCCCCACCCGGCACTGGCACAGCCGGCAGCCCAGGGGGCCGCACCTCTCTCTGGGGCAAGGGGCAGACGTGCCTGCCAACCACCAGGACAGACTGGGGCTCCCGCACCGGCCTGCCTCGGCCCACGCGCAGGCGCGGGACACGTCCCGCTCTGCTCTGTGGACGGGGAGACGAGGAGCCCCGCAGCCACCTGCTATGCCTGACCGTCTCGCGTCTGCTGCCAGCGTCTGTGAAGCTGTGGCCAGAGCGAGCGAGGCCGGGAGGCCCACAGCTCCCCCCACCGCCTCCGTCCAGTCCCTGCGATGCCGATGCCGGCCTGTCCCATCAAACCCTGCCCGGCCCGCGCTGGGCACCTCCCTCCGGAGCTCGCCCCTGCGCATGTGCAGACGGGCGTCTTCCACCAGGGGACGCTGTCCCACCGGCCCTTCCTCCGGCCAGAGTTGACGGCTGCGCACAGAGACCACCCTCGAGACCACGACAACACTCACCCTGTGAAAACTGGGCCCTTCTCGGTCCTGACCTTTCCTGAGCCCCGGGCGTCCCATCCAGTTGGCCAGTCCCCTCTCTCAAGCGTTTCATTGCAACGAGCAATGACAACGAGCACTGTAACGTATGGCTACGGTTCACAGAATAATAAGAGCGAGAAATAATTTACAGAATAAAAGAAACACTTGTCTACTCAGCTTAAGAAATGCAACAGGTTGCTACCTGTGTTTGTAAATAAAGTTTTATTGGCACGCAGTCACGCCCACCCTTCCACAGTTTGTGGTGGCTTCTGGGCCACACGGGCAGACTTGGGTCTCCGCAGAGACCACAGGGCGGCGAGGCCCACACATTCACCAGTAACCCATTGAGAGTACGCTGGCTGTCTCTCGCCTGGGACAGGTGACGGCAAAGTCGTGGTTTTGCCCTTGTGGGTGACAGGTGAGGCCGCCTGCGTGTGACTCTGGGCTGGCAGCTGTCCCCTGGGCCCGCGGTGGCTCGCTGTCTGCGGCTCCACGGCCGCTGAGCTCGTAGGCAGCTTTCAGGACGGCCCCAGAGCCTCTGCGGCTCTGAGCTGTGAGGGGACACGTCCAGCATGCACTCTGTGGTCACTCGGGTGGGGCGAGCGCGGCGTCCTGGCACTGAGAATTACTGCCCTGCACCACTCCAGCCCCGGCCCGGCCCTTCGGGGGTCTCAAAGCCCCACGTCCTCTGCTCCTGGAGCTCTGACCAGCACCTTCCCTCCCTTCACACACTTCCCTCCCTCCCTTTCTCTCTCTCTGTCTCTGAGCAATTTCTTTGTATTTGATGTTTTTTTTTTCATTAAGTCTGCAGTACATGACCTGCTGCTGTTAAACTCACGCGCTGAGTTTTTGATGTCATTTCTTAAAGTTCTTCTTAGGTCTGCTCGCTCTTTCTTTACAGTTCCTTATTCTTGGATGACTTTTCTTGCTGGTGTTTTGTTTCTTTAAATGCAGGAAGCACAGCTATGGGTCCCCTGTACCTTCCTGGCCCACGTCTGCTGGCCTCACTCCCAGCACCCTGCTCCCTGTGTGTGCGCTCCTATTCTTTTATTCTTCTTTTTTTTTTTTTTTAAGTTGATTGGGATAACACTGGTTAATACAATTATATAAAAGAAAACCTCTCTCTTTTTTTATTTTTTACGCCTACTGCACCTGGTCTTCCCAGGCGGTCTCCCATATAAGTACTAACCAGCCCCGACCCTGCTTAGCTTCCGAGATCGGACAGGATCGGGTGCGTCTGGGGTGGTGTGGCCACTGGGTTCCCGTTCTTAACCGAAACCGGATTTGTGGGAATACCTCAAGGCCTGGGATGAAGGTGGGTACCCTTGACATGGCCACACATGATACTGCCTGGCTCTCAGGGCTCCCCCAGTTCAGAGTCACCCCAGATGAAAGGCCTCGGACCTCGCAGGGGTTTTAACAGACTGAACCGCATGAGAGCTGACTCATGGTGGCCGACTCTAAGCAGCGTCCTCCTGCAGCCAACGTGCCAGGTCACGTGGGCGGTCTCCCGGCAGCCCGAGGCCGGGGCTGTTTCCGCTGGAGGCGTCCGCACTGGGACTCAGCCTGACGCGCGACGAGAAATGGAAGCCGCTAGGCGCTGACCTAGAGCGCACCGAAATGCGAGGCGAAGATAAAAACGCTCCCGCAGGTGAGGCCTCAAAAAGCTTCCCCCGTAAAACTCTCATACTTCTCTTAAAGGGAAAAAGTATATACCTCAGGGGCTACAATGAGACATCTGAAAAGTAAATGAGGATAAATTAAAGAGAAATTCCCGGTGTCTAAAACAACCGCCCGCTGACACTCTCACCGGCTCCGGTGGAAAATGCGGAGGAATACAGACGCCGACGCAGAGGAAACCGGGGACGCGAGAACGAGCCGCGTCTACAGGCCCCGGAGCAAACTAAGCGACTCCTGAGGAGCAGGAAGGAGGCCCCGGCCAGCCAGACCGAGAAGGCGCCAGAGGCCACGGCAACTCGGCTGTCACGTGCTGGATGTGCAGACCGAGATCCAGGGGACGGACAAATGGCCCGGACTCAGGCTCAGACGCACGTGGAAGGCGGAGCGTCGCCGAGGAAGTGGGGCGTCCCACGGGTGGGCGACCCAGTCGCTGCTGCGGGACAATGGCCAGTCGCCCAAAAACACTAGCTCCTGCTGCGTGACATGCGGTGTGGCAAATTCCCAGTAGATGGTGAAGCCACGGACGAGGGAAGCCATGGCTGTGTCAGAGAGATCCGGGGAGCGGAAAAGGCCTGAGCGCGGCCTGAGACCCAGAGAGGGCTGAGCACGAGGCAGGGCCGGAACTCTGCCTCTACGTCAAAATCAAAAGCACGTGCACGAGGGACACCACCACAGAGTCAAAAGGCAGGTGAAAGACCGGGAAGACGTCTGCAAGCCATGGGTCCGAAAAGGCCTACTTCCCATCACATGTAATGAGCTCCCACGAATCAACAAGGTGCAAGCCCGGCCCGGGAATGGGCAGAACCCTGAGGAAAAGGAAGCGGGGATGGTGCCCAAGTCCTCGCAGGAGAAAAGCTGAGAGAGGCGACGCCCATCGGAGCGGCGGGGGCCACAGCTGCCGACGGGCGGGGAGACCCCGCAGCTCGGTGTGACTGAGAAGGCGGCAACCCCAAGAAGCCCGGGGAGACCGGATCTGCCAAACTACACGCAGCTGCACCTGCGCCGAGGCCGCGCCTCGGGACCTCCCGGGCGCGCCGCGGCCAAGTGTCCACCGTGGGACACGGTCACGAGTCGAGTGGCGGTGGGGCCGGGACGAGGTCGTGCTCGGTACTGACCCAGGACGGACACCAAGTTTGCGCCTCTCCGCACCCCAGCCAGCGACCCCCCCCCCCCGCACCCTTCTTCCTGTCTTGGCCCTGTGCAGCTCCCCCAAAGGAGCCCCTCAAATGATTCTCCTGCCAATCTCACGATGGCCACTGGCCTGAGCAAAGCAGAGTGCCCGTCTGTCCCCGAGCCCGTCTACCTCAACCCCACGAGCCGGTGCTGGTGACCCGCTCTGCCCGTCAGTCGGCGCCGCGTAATGTGGGGTGCGGCGGGGTTCACAGGTGACTGAACCTGAGAGGAGGACTTTAACAGGCAGAGGCGTGCAGCGCCGCCTGGGCCCATGAGCCTGGGAGCGGCCACGGCGGCCGTTGTCACAGCCCTGGAGCGCTTGCCCCGCCTACCTGCGGTGGAGTCGTCCTGCGAGGTGGGGCCAGAAGGGCTGGATCCCAGGTCCAGTAACTTCCACGTGTCCTGGAGGGAGCTGCTGGCAAGGGACGAGGACCTTGGGGTGTGATGATCCCTGTCCTGGTGGCGCTCCGGAGCCTGGCATGGCTTTGGGGACTGGTTTTCTTTCTGACGAGCTGATCTGTCAGTCGCCGTGGGGATTCTGGGTTGCCTCTGTGGAAGTCAGAGAAGGCACAACTGCCCTTGGGGGCCACTGTCTCCAGCCCAGAGGCGGCACCAGGGTCCCCGTCTGAAGCTGGCCGGACGCGGGCAGCGCCGCCCACAGACAGGCCCTGCAGCGGTCTCTCGGGGACATGAGAGCGAGGCCACTGGAAGCCGGCCGCACGCCTTGGCCGCGCGGCTGGGTGCACAATCAGCCGGTCCCTGTGAGCGCCCAGCATGGGGACGGCGGCAGCGGCACCCTCAGGATGGGCGAGGCCCGGGGACAGACGAAGGGCCACTGCAGGGCCTGTGCACCCGTCAGGGGCCCGGAGTCCTGCCTCCCCCACCGTGTGGGCCGGACCTGTCTCGCTAGTGCTCAACGGCAACGTCACCCTCTGCGACAAGCCTGGCGACGGACGCCAGCCACTCGGGCGCCGCCCTCTCCTGTGACACAAGCGCGTCACCGAGGGGGCCCCGTGCTCAGACGCGGCGTCGACGCCTGGCACAGCGGCCCTGCCGCACCTCCCGAGAAACCAAGGCAAACCGTGACAGCGGACCCGCAGGTCACTGGCGTAAAAAAAGCTATCTATGCCTTTAAAAAAGTGAAAAGTTAAAAACAGGCAAATGACAGACAAGTAGCGATTCCCTGCAGACACAAAGAGCTCTTACAGACAGACGTACAAACTCGCCAGTAGGAAAATCAGCAAACGATATGCATAAATAACTCACGAGAGAAGAAATAAATGGCCAATATGTTGATTAAAAACTTTAACGCCACTAAGTATGTAAGAAATTTTTAAAAGACACGACCTTTAAAAGCTATCATGCTGGTAACTATTTCAAGTACTAGCGCCCAGGCGGGTGAAGCTGCAGGACGCGTGTGCGACGTGACCCGCGCCGGGGGCGACAGCAGGGAAGGGACAGCGGAGCCCGGCCGCGGGGCTGGGCTCGGGTGCGGGGGAGCGGGCTGCTTCCGGTGGTGAAGGCGCAACAGCACGCAGCTCCCAAGACGTCATTAAAAACACGTTTGTTAGACGGAGCGTTACCTGGGTCGCGACGTGCGGTTGCAGCTGCTGCAGAGGCAGGCCGAGATCCACAGGAGCCTGGGGCCCCCCGCCTGGGCTCTGGGCCTCGGGGCCGGGGTGGGGGCACCTCGGGGTCCCTGGAAACGAGAGAGGGGGACGTCTGTGCTCCGTGTGCGCGCATCACTCCCAGTCGCCTCTCGGCGACGGCGGACGCTCGGAACGGCGAGCTCCTCCTCGAAACCAAAGTCCCTTGTCCTTGCCGGAGCAGCTGGGAGGGGCGCCCACCACGCACCTGCACGCAGCGGCAGTTCCCGGGCCCGCAGAGCGCACCGGCGCACTCGGGCGGCGGTCCACGGCCACGGACCCTGCACAGCGCAGAGGGGCGGCGAGAACACGCTCACGCACCGACCCCGAGGCACACCGCTCACGGCAGAGAGAAGTGAGAGGCGACACGCAGGTCCACGGCGGCCCGCGCCCCGCCCCCCGGCCCGGGAGGCCGCGGATCTGGGGCGTCCGTGGGCGTTCCGGGGTCTGCTGCCCACGGACACCCAGGGGCGGTGCTCGGACTCAAGACCACGCTCGTAATGGGTGCTCAGCAGTCCGTCCCCGAGACGCGACGGCACCCGGGGCTCTCGGCTCAGTGACTCAAATGGGTCAAGTCGCTGCAGGAAGCGATACCCGGCCGAGGAGCTCGGCGCTCGGAGGACCTCATTAGAGGAAGGGGAGCTCGTGAGGCCGGCGGAGCGCGTGGGGCGACAGCTCCGTGCACGAGCTCGGGCTGGTTGGACGCTCACAGCTCACGCGCTTCTGCAGAGCCTGTGCAAGGGGCGCGTGAGTCCTCTGTCGGAGGCTTCACACGCGCCTCCTTTCCCGGGATGCGGAGGGGGGCTTCGGGCGCGGGGCTGCAAGCGGGGAGGAATTTCCACACCACTGGCCTCCCAGGTCATTTGCTTCTGCAGAGCCCGCGCCCTTGGCGTTATCAGCACGTTATAGGGTTCTTGAACGGGGAGACGGGGCCCCCGAGGCGTGAGCGGGGAGCAGCGCCTGCTGACGCCGGCGCCTGCTCAGCCGAGTCCTATCCGAAGGCTGAGCCCGGACTGCAGCGTAAGGAGCAGCTTCACAGTCTTGTTCCTACGCAGCTACAGAGAGAACGCTGGCTGGTTGGCGAGACGTGAATCGGCAGATGTGAGCCGGGGAGTCCTGGAGGTGGGGGCGGGCGCTGCGGGAAACCGTGGGAGCTGGGGAGCCCTGCGGGGCGGCTCGGGGGAGAGCAGCTTTGACCGCTGAGCCCTCACGTCCGCGGGCCCTTTCCTCTGCGACCTTTCAGATGCCTCCTCTCCTCTCTGAGTTCCCTAAAAAGCTCGGGAACTGATCTCTGAGCTGACCCTGCACGATGTGGCCGCGGGCAAAATGCCATTTCTGGCGAGGAACCCATCATTAACGCCCCCACCCTGGGGCTTCCTGCCGCCGCCCCCGGGCCCCTGGGGGCTGTCCCTATGGAGATGCACCTTATGGGAAGCTGAAACAGAATTTTTTTAACTGTGTTTATCCATTCATTTGAAGTTCCCAGAGGAGGTCCTGAAGTCCCTCCGGCCACACGCACCGCCTCCCTGGGTCCTGAAGGGACAAGCAGTTGAAGTGGAAACCTGGAGGTGACCGTACTTCCCTTCGCATCCGATGCCTGAGTTTAAGAGCTATGACATCGGAAGACGCACAAAGGGCCACCCAGCGCGTGAGAAGATGCCGGGTGCCATCGGGAAGTAAGTGCCCGTCGAAGCCACAGGGAGACGCCGCCGCACGCCCACCAGGGCGGCCGACGCCAAAACGAGAGCATCAGCGCGGTCGGGGGTGGCGCCGCTGGCGGCCGCCCCGGAAACGGTCTCGGAGTCACCCTGTGAGCCGGCAGCGCACTCTTGGGGCCAGGCCCGAAAGAACCTAACACGGGTGCAGAGACTTGCACGTGGATGCTCGGGGTGGCTCTAGCCATCGTCGCCGAAAGGACCCAGATGCCCATCAGGAGAAGGACAAACACAACGGGGCCCGTCCATGCCGGGGAGTGTCACTCAGCCATGACAAGGAGGGAGGCGCTGACACCACCCGTAACGTGGAGACACACACACGTGACGCTCAGTGAGAGGAGCCAACACGGGGTCACTCGGTGTGTGATCCCCTTTATGTGAACCGTCCAGAACAGGTACAGCCACAGGGACAGGAAGCAGACTGCCGATCGCCGGGGGCTGGGGACGGGTGGCATCGGTGTCTGCTGGGGAGACAGGGAAGTTCCCGGACTACGTGGTGTGATGGTCGCAGAGCCTCGTATGCGTGACTGATGACACGGAATCATCCACTTTATGATGGTTTACATGGTGATGTTTGTGATACGTATTTTATCAACTGAAAAAGAGAACGCTGGTTTCGAAAAAGCCATGAAATGTGTTAAAATCCTAGCAAAGTGCGCCCCGTTTCAGCAGGTGTGCCCCCCCAGGCTGCCATCCATTTTCGCCCTCACCTAAACTGCGAGGCTCTGTGCTTAGCGGTCAGCGTCACAGAGGCCCTTCCAGGAAGGGCCACTTTCTCCCTGCATGGACGTGGCGAGACTGTCACCCCACCAGTTCATAAAACGTGGCTGGAACGACAGCTTCTAAATTAACATATTCACCTACTGGAGGTTTATTTTACTTTTTTATTATTATTTTTTAATGCCTACGGCACCTGGTATTCTTAGGTACCTACTGGGATTTTAGAGGCGCATGTGTGATGTAATAAACTGAATGTAAATAAATGTTTCCTGTCTATGGACATGCTTAGTAAGTAACACTGGGTCAGTACTACTTAGAAAAAATAAAGCTGGAGCCATAATCTGTTCCTTTTTTACCAAATCATTTCTGGATGAGTCAACAATTCAGCAGGAACGTGACATAATGAAATACAAACGCCCTCCCATATACATGAAAGGTATGCAAATTAAAACGATTAAACATTTTTACCTAAGAAGACAGGCAAAAAACCATTTTCTAAGGAATAGTTACTTTGTGACGCTGTGATCCACAGCCATAAACTTTTGTTTCAGCCGGGACGGGGTGAGGGGCACACTTGCCCTGGGGGGTGGTGTCATGCTCTCAACATTTTAAATGTCCCCGACAGCTGCCCCGGGGTGAATGCGCACAAAAACCACAGAGCTCCTGGCAGGGCAGGCAGATGACCCGGGGGGACGTGCTCCCCGGCAAGGGCCAGCCCTAGCGCCAGCCTCAGAACGCGCACGAGGGGGCGTGAGCGCGGACGCCCGGCAGCCGGGACACGGGTCAGCTCCGGCTCGCAGCCCGTGCTTCCCACAGAAATCCACACTTCTCAGCACTCATTTAAACTGTCACAGAGAGCAGCCTTCTTACGGTCGGCAAAAAAATTTTTAACTACGTGAGGTGTCAAAGGCTACCACTGTGTGACTCCGATCCAACGCTCCAGAGAAGACAAACTGCCCGGGGGGCTGGGGAGGGTGGGGGTTCAGGGCAGGGGCACTGCTCTGTATGATGCTACAACGCTGGACACGTGTCAATGTCACAATTGTCCGAGCCCACAGGATGGACACCCGAGGGACCCTCACGTCAGCGACGGATGCTGGGTGACGAGGAAGGGAGGGCAGGCCCGACTGTGACAAACGCCCCGGCTGGCGGCGGTGCCGACCGCCGGCGAGGGGCAGGCAGTGTGGGCCGGCTCCGCACCGGCTGCTCAGCCTCGCTGTGCACCTAAAACCGCCCCCTCAGAATAAGTCTTTTTTAAAAGTTAGATGTTAGGATTCTTAGACAACATTTTAAGGACCCCCGAGCTTCACACACGACCGAGGAAATGACAGGTGCAGGGAACCCACACAGACAAATCACACGCAAGACAATGAAGAATCAGAAGTCCACGGTGACAAAGGCAGCAAGTGCAAAAAGTCCTCTTCCTGAGGTCTTGCCAGGCTTCGAGCGGCTACAGGCAGCCACCAGGGACCCGCGGCTTCCCCGGGGAGCAGGCCCGGTGCGAGGTGCCTGGCAGTGCCGGCGGGGCCTCCGCTGTTGGCCGAGTGGGTGGTGAGTGCATGGGTGTGATCTGGGGCTCAGGGCAGGCCGCCCCAAAACATGCTGTCAACGTAAGAAACGCCCAGACCTGTGGACGACGGCGATGAGCTTTCTGAGCCCACACGACAGCAGCTGCGGGAAGGCGGCCTCAGGTGCCGCCGAGAGCAACAGCGTCGCAGCGTGTCTGGGCGTCTGAGACCGAGGAGGCGATGCGGGGGCGGGGGGGGGAGGGTTGGGGGTGCTGTGCCTTCCTCAGGGTGGGCGCGTCTGTTCCGGGGCCTGGGAACCCGGCCCTGCGGACGCCCGCAGGGCTGCCCGAGGCGCAGGCCGGCCCTTCCCAGGGGAGGGAGACACAGGCCTGGGGCCCCACCGGCCCCGCCCAGGCATTTACCATCAGACCCCCTGCAGGTCACTTTCTGTCCCTCAAAGAGGACGCGCTGACCATCCTGTCTCCTGAAGGCAAGAAATAAATGTCTGGCCCCGCAGAGCGGCCGGGGAGGGGGGGTGGAGAGCTCCGCTTAGTGCTTCGGGGACGAGGCGCCCGGCGGCCGTGCCCTGAGGGGTCCCCAGAGGGCCACCTGTGAGGGACCAGGGCTGCCCGCTCTCCTCACTCCCTCACGTCCCACTTCCGGAGACCTCCGCGCGAACCAGTGAAATTGCTTCTTCACTCCTGTTAATCGTGGTCTGGCGTCAATTTGGTTCTTAAACTGCCCGGAAGGTCCTAGAAGGGTGGGTGAGCGGGCCTCTCCTGCCCGGGGCGTCTGCCTGGCTCCCTGTGCTCCGAGCTTGGCCGGCGCCCGGTGCAGGGCCCCATCCGGTCTCCGCCACGCGCCTCCCGGGCACCCTGGCGGCCAGCGCGCCGGCTCTCAGGGGAGGTGTCCGCGGGGCCCCAGCCCACAGGGGGCCTTTGCCTTCGTCCCCTCTGTCAGCTGTGGGCGCTGGAGAAGCCCATGCCAGCAGCGTGTGCCCGGGCCGTGAACCGGCAGGCTCTGGCGGGCGGCGTCCCTTGCTGCGGGAGACGGGAGGCAGCCAGTGCCACGGAGGCCTGTGCTGTCTCTGGCAGTGGACCTCGGGTGTGTGGGGGCCACACCCTCGCCCTCTGTGGGCACCTTTGTGTCCATGGGTCAGCCACAGGGGACTGCGGGCTGGAGCCGCTACTGACATCAACAGGCAGATAACGGAGCCTTCGCGGTAGAAAAACTTTTAAATTGAAAAAAACTTTTTAAAGAGCTCCCACCCTAAAAAATTGTGGGTTTGTTGTGTGAACATGGCTTGGTAACCGTCAGGCTGGGGGCCCCAAAATATAGCCGGACAGAACTGTGGGCTTTGCACCCCACCTGCGGCTGGGGTCCGCAAGGCGTGGGAGGCATGTTATAACTGGGTCACTCACGAAGCGCACCTGGAAGCGAGGGCTTGCAAACAAACAGCTGGGGGACAGGGCGGCCACTCTGATGAGCCCCCGAGCCCCCGACAGACGGCGACGTCCCCGCGTGGACTGGCTGAGAAAGGTCGGTGAGGAAGGAGCTGCCAGTGCCCCGCACACGGCCCGGCCTGAGCCGGCCCTGCTCCCGACCCGGCACCGCCCTGCGCCTTTGCTGCCTGCC
>CM053506.1:107170806-107205599 GCA_028627145.1 Eidolon dupreanum
GGCCACTGGTCTGACCACACTCCGACCCCAGCTGACACTCAGGTCTGATGGGCTCTGAACACAACGTCACCTGGATACATCACTCAGTAAAGTGAGAATGGGGAGGGGCGGAGGGGGTCCCGCCATGCGAGAAGTTACAGTCATCAAGAATGACAGGGATGAGACAGGTCCAGGCCAGCACAGAGGCCGGGTGGGCCAGAGGGACCCAGCGCCCCCTGCAGGGCCCAACACGGGTCCACTCTACTCAACCCTGTCTGGGAAAATCGTCAAGGCCAGGAAATAAATTTAGCAGAAGCACCCAAGACTATCACAGCCAGGCATCCACTGTCCCCATAGCTCCTCCCACGCCCCAGGGCCCTGCAGTGAGGGTCAGCCGGCCTCAGGCCTGACCCTGCAACTCCTCTGCAGACACCTCCTGGACACCCCCCTCCCAACCAAAGAACCACGTCCCCTGGACGAGGAACCACCAGCCTTGGAAATGACAAAGCCATTGTGACCTCACTTTTACGAGCCCCTGCCAAGCTGAGCGAGGAGCTGGGAAGCTTAAGGGCCAGTCACAGCCCCACTCTGAGGGGCCGTTTGGCTGGAGACTGTGCTGTGGTTATCGGATGGCCGACGCCCCCGGGGACACCCTGCTCCGGGGAGCTGGGAGCGCGGCGCCCGAGGGCCTGGGGACGCGGTCGGACAGGCTGCGGCGGGCACGCGGAGTGCCAGGACAGCTCTGGGCGTACGGACCAAGTGTCCGGCGGTCAGCCACCCACTCAGGGTAAAATCCAGCTCAAAGAGGAACTGAGAACTGTCTTCCTCTTGTAAATCTTTGCAAAACCAGACCTGCAACTCTGGAAAACAGTTCAAAGTCCTGCCTGATAGGTTTCTCCTTAAAGGTGAAAAAAAGGCGGGGTGGAATTTGGAGATTGGGCAAATGAGAAATCTCAAAAATCTCATTTATAATTTATAAGTATAAGTAAAAACGAAGCTCTGGCCAGCTAGGCAGGTGAACTTGACTTATTCCAATTGCCAAAGAAGAGAAAAGGCTCTGTCCTCTTAGGGACTGGTGAGTTCTACACACACCTCCCGCCTCCTGACTAAGGGTTTTAAAAGTGAAGGCTTCAGGACCTCTGTCACTCCAGTCCCTGTGTGTCCCATGTCATGGATGTGGGGCTTTTTCTGCCCCCAGATGACACTGCTAAAGTTGTTTGAAAAGAGCTCTACTTAAGTGGTTTAAACAGGTGCTTATATAAAAAATTCTTAAGAAATATAGAAATTAACCCAAATGGGCTTTCCCCCCAAATCACATGATATAAAATAACCTTTGGTAAATGGAGGCCTGTCTAAGTGTGTTGGTTTAGTTAAAACGGGCGTGTCTTCAGGTGCCAGAATTAGATTCCATGCAGAGGGGCCTCTTCTGTTCAGCCGGCTTAGGGACCCAGCTAAGACGGCGGAGGGGTGACGATGGCTGCCATCCACTGTCTCACGGCGCTTTCGCGAGTGATCAGGATGGTTATGGTTACAAAAAACAAATGAACTGAATGATGTAAATCAGATGAGAATTTTGCCGAGTTTTTTTGGCAAGTATTGTCTAACGACATGTCTACTTAGTTTCCTGTCTCTTTGGTAACATCCAGAGAGTTTCACTAACTCAAACGCTAAAAACTCATTAAGTGTCTAGATCACTTCCGAATGAGAAAAAGACAATGAAACATTCACTACTGAACACAGGTTTGCCTGCTTTTGGTTTCCTTATTACTGAGAAACTAAAGATATTTGGGTCTATGAGTAAACATGTTTTATGACATGGTGAGAAACTATTTTATGGAAAAGCACATTTCTAGACATCATAGAGTGTCCGTAAGTCTGTCGATCCACGTAGCATGCCGATGTGAAGGTAGTCACAATTGCTACTTCTTGGTTTTCATTGGAAATTAAGGTTGTTAAGGTTTAAGAATTCTCATTAAGATGTGTAATTAAAGCTACTAGCAATTATAAGGGAAACATCTCCATATGCAAGAAAAGTAAAATGTTCGGTTTCAAAAAAGGGGGGTGGTATGAGGAATGAAAATGCATTTGAAGAAAAATAAATTTGTCCTACAGTAAAACTGGTCATGAGAGAGAAAAGGGCAAAGTATGAATATAAAAAAAAGAAAGTCGTAGAAGGTTCATGAAAAAGGAACTTTTGGAAAGGAATCTCATGCGCGGTCGAGCTAAGCCTGAAATGAATTTACCTAAAAACGAGTTTTCCTATCACAGCACGCCGGCACGGAAGGACAGAGCTCTCTGTTAGGGCGACAGTCGTCCTGGGCTTCTGGCTGCTTCTGAGAGCAGAGGAGAAAGTGTCCTTATCTTTGAGGTAACCTACCTGGAAATCGTGATTTTGCTTTTCACCTGAATCACTTCCTGTGCTTGTTGAGGTCTGTGGTTGGTTTTGCTCACACCTAACTTCCTGTGTTGGCTGCGAAGTCTTGTCACCACGGTTAAATGGGTGACTCGGTGTCGTCTCACAGTGACCCAGGATCCTATGTGACCAAGTGCTTTAGGAGCCTTTCGATATTTTTGACAAACTTCCTAGATACCATATTCTAAATAGTCTTTTGACATGAAAGTAACCTAGAAATTTTCTGGATGTCCCCTGGAACATCTCAAACAAAACTGTTCTCTCTCATAAATGGGAGATGTTTAATTAGGCTTTTTTGAATTACGTGGGAAGAATGATCAAATAAGAAATAATACTGAGCCTTGTTTTTATTCTGTGTCTGGATGGGATATAGGCATTTCAGAAAGTATGTGAACTTCCTGGAAATCTGATCATGTTGTGACATAATGTTATCAGTCATGATTCCAGTCTTAACATGTGGAATTACAGAAACGGGCAAGTTCCTCGTCGACTGCACTGTGATGAACTTTGTCACTGTTGTTCGTGTTTTACTCTGACGCTTGTGCAAATGTGCCATTTTCCAGGAGACTCTAGGGAGCAGTCTGAACACAGGTCTCTGACCAGCTCACACCACCGAGCTGGGCGGGAATTTACAGAACTCTACCTGAGACGCCGACGGCTACGTGCAGCTGCTAACAAAAGATCGAGGTCGACCAGAATTAACGACACGGGACTAAGGGACCCCACGAAGGTGACTATAACTATTACGAGCTTTTTTGTCTGAAACACTACCGATTCTTCCAAGCGTCTCGTTTTTCCAGATCCAGGGGAAATGGCCAACAGCCAGTAAAGCACGGCGCTGTGAGCAGAGGAAGCATTCAGCGCCCCGCCGTCTGACCCCTCCGGAACGGAGACGCCCCCAGAGCGCACGCCTTCACCGCACCCTTATTGTCCTTTGCATGGGTTCAATAAGCATCTGTTTCTGGCAACGGGACTCAGGTGGTCGCAGGTCACATTGTAGGCTGTCACTGGACCGTCCCGAGAACATGCACAGACTCAGCTGTGCCCAAGAGGCTTTAAGGAACTATGGTGGCCTTATGGAGCCAATACAGCTCCTGGGAAATCTAGTGTCTTGCTCACAGGGTTTCCAGAAGCTTTACCACATGAGATATTCTGAGGACCTTGAGAAGGGAGGAACTCTCCCAAACCTGCGGGTATTGCAGGCGATGCCTGACAGGAAGTCCTGGGCTGGGCTCCCAGCCTCGAGAGGCCTTTAAAAGTTCAATCTGAGAGTCCTCACAAAAAGTCCCAGCAAAGCAGACTTGAAAGAGCCTATATAACGAGGCGAAATTTAATAAAACTAGACTCATTTTAGGAACAAATTAGTTTCACTATAATTATCTCTAGCAAAAATGGGGGTGCTTGATTATAGAAAGGCTGTTTCGGCAGAGATTATAAGACACACCTGTGAACGTCAGATTCCGGCTCGTCACTGTGTCCCTGTGAACCAGACTAGACCCTGCATTCTTCCAGTTTCCTCAAACCTGCAAAATGACACTCCCAAATGTCTCCCACCCTTGACCCGGAGTTACTGAGAGCCACAGCTCGCCTTCCTCCCGAAGCCCCGCGAACCAAAGCCGCTCAGATCGACCGCGGAGAAGGTGCCGGCCGCGTGTGTTCACAGCCCTTGTGTCTGCGGCCGCACGGGCCACTCAGAAAGCACCCGGTGATGTCGCCAGGGACATCACACTGCAAAAAGTGCTTCGAGCCTGATATCTAAAGATCTTCTCAACTGGTCACCCTTAGAACTCAAAACCTGGTTTGTGATTTGTCCCCACCGTAAACCACTGCTTTTTAACTCCCGGAGGAACACCCCGTGCCGGCACCCGCCGCAGCTCCGCAGGCCCGGCTCGGGAGCCTGCCTACGCCGCCTCCGGTTTACACACGGCCTGAAAACTGACCTCTTTCCAAGACTGGATTAATTCAGTGAAATCAGGGAGCCACTGCCCTGCTCAGCAATCACTATGCAAAGTTCCAGGGGAGTTTGAGAGGAGGCTGGTGGGACTCGGGGCAGGCCACCCCAAAATATGTCCCTTTGCACATTTAGAATGAAAAGTACTTAAGAAACGGTGCAAAGAGGACACACTGATCATCCTTTCTCCCGAAAACAGGAAATAAACGTCCCCATTCCCAGAGAGAGGGGCTCGGGGCCCAGGGCCCGGGGCCGGGAGACACAGTCCTTTCAGGTTCTTCACTGATGGCACGCCCGAGCCTGAGCGTCCGTGCCGTGTGGATTCCTCACAAGTGACAGTTGGTAGCTCCTTGGCTGCTTTGGCCATTTCCTCAGGTTCCACTTCTGGGATGCTCTGCGGGCCACCTGGCCGACGTGAACGCCCCTCGAACTGCTGGGCCCTTTGGCGGACAACAGTCCTTCCCGCGAGCCCGGCCCCCGGCTGCAGGGCCGCTGCCCTCTGCACGTCCTCAGACACCCTGACTGCAGCACCCCGACGGCCGCGCACGGGACCCCCACTCGTACCTCCGCTCTTTGGAAAAGGGGGACGCCGTTGGGTTTTGGCCGCTGGGGCTCCAGCGGCGCCCACGGAGAGGGAGCGTGCGCGTCTGTTTGGAGCCGCCGCCCTTCCCGGGCACCGGCACCCGCGCGGCAGGCCTGGCGCCGGTGAGCGCCGGGCCCCGGGGGTGGTGGAGACGCTGCTGCCTCGCGTGCGACGGCGCAGCCGAGCCCGGTCCGCCGCGATGTTGCCAGCTGCCGGCTCACCTGCAGGCTCACCTGCGCGGCCCCGCGCGGCGCGGAGCCGGTTCCCCAGCTCCTGCAGCTGCTCCTTCTCCACGTGCAGGCGCACGATGCTGCGGGCCGCCGCCTTCAGCCGCCGCTGCAGCCGCTGCACCGCCCGCCCCTCCGGCCCCACCGCTCCTCCGTCCACCGGGCCCTGGGAACCAAACACACACACAGTCGGTCACTGGACAAGCCCTCCGGACGGGAAGCGGGCGAGATGGCCAAGCCGTCCCGCCAGCCGCTCAAAACCGGTTTCCCTGGGTGACAGACACTGACTGGTCCCCGCGAGGCCACAGGGACACGTGTCCGTGTGCGCTGGCCGAGGTGGGCGACGGCATGCACTGCGGACGCCCTTCCCGCGTTGGGTGAGCGAGGCCCGGCTCCCCCGCCTGCCCAGCCCCTCTCCAGGGGCCCTCCTGTAGGGAGTCAGGCCCCACAGGCTCCTGCACTCAGCCCCCAACGCCCCCAGGCCCCTGAGAGCTGTCGTGATCGGAGCCCCATGTGGCGCCCTGGCCACCACCTGGCAGGGAGGGGCTGGCCGGTCCCGTGCCCCCCCTCCTTCCAGCCTGCGCCCCCTCTCCCTGTCCCCGGGCCGAGGCCTTGCCCCCGGCTCCACCACGCGTGCACTTGTGGTGCCGGCCCCCCCAGCCGCCGCGGGCGCGGGGCCCCCAGCCGCCTGAGCTCACGGAGGGTCTGAGCGGCCGTGTCGCAGTCCTGGCCCCACCACTGCCCTGACGCCCCGGGCTGGACCCTCCCGCTCCCAAGAGCCACGAGGTCGCGCCCGCAGCATCCGCAGTGAGCTGGATGCACAAACAGGAAAGGGAGATGGGCCTTCTCCGTGCTGGGCAGGACCCAGCAGGCACGGCGCTGCCCATGACCCCGAGGGCAGCAGGTGGCTGCTTAGCCGCGACTGCTCCCGACCCCGTGAGAAGCCAGTGCGCCCTGCCTGGGCGCTGGCACACGGAACTGGCTCCCAGTGCCTGGAACGCGTCCCTTTCTGGTGTGCCGTGCCAGGGCTGGCAGGGCCACTTCCCCAGGTGGCCGGGGAGCCGGGCGACTGCCACTGGCACCTCTGGCCTGTGCCGCAGGCTGGCGTGGTGTGACGGGGGCTCGAGGGGAGGCCCCCTGCACCCAGATCGCCAGTGAGTGGCCCCCACACCTGCTCTCACCTCCCGAAGACGCAGGACAGAGGGGGCTTCGGACCTGCGGAGGGGCTGGGACAGGCCTAGGGGAGCTAACGTGGAGCTGGTCGCCTGCAGGGGCCACCCCCCCCCAGGGACCGACCCGTCCCATCGTGAAAGTGGCACGGCCATCCTGGCGCGTCCCACGGTGGCGCACAGCCGGTGGGGCCAACAGCCTTCCTCGAGGCCCGGCCCTCTACGGCACATGCTCCAGGCTCTCTCATGTCCCGACAGAACAAGGGACAAGCCGAACACAGACTGCAAACCTCAGAACACTCGCGTTTCAGAAAGAACCCACTTTTCAAAGCAGACCCCCCGAGAAGATGCTCCCGCACGAGCGAGGAGCCGATGCGGGCCGGGCTGTGACCGTGGATGGGCCACTCCTCGTCGCCGTGGTAGCACACGGTGCGTGCGGGCTGCGGCCGTGGACCCTGCCACCTGGGCTCGGAGCCTGGTGAGGTTACTTTGCTTTTCTCTCCGACAGCAGCGTGTGACACCCCTAGTGACCCAGGACGCGTTCTGAGCCGCTGTGCACTTCTGGGCCCACCCCAGGCGGCCTTGCCCGCCCAGGCCCTGACCCAACACCTCAGCCAGGAGAGAAAACATCTGTGCGACGAAGGAAGAGGCTGGACGGCTGGGCCGCCTCAGTGACCTCCCCGTCCCCAAGGGCAGTGAGTGACGAGCTCCGTGGAGAAGGGGGGGGGCGGAGGCCCGGGCCCGGCAGGCCCGGCCGTGGGCGCAGGGGGCGCAGGGCCACCGGGGCCGCGGCGGCCCAGGCGGCCTGACGGCTCGGCCCGCACAGGCCCCCGAGCTCCCGGCAGAGCCCGCTGGGGGGCAGGGGGACAGTGAGCGGCCACCAGGCGTTGCTGTGCTATCCTTAGCGCCTGCTGCTGAACGGGTCTGCATGGGTCCGCACAGCTCACCACGGGTGAGCATGGGTCACCACGGGTAACTGGCCGAGGTCCAGGGGCCACATCAGAGAACGCCCCATTAAGGAAGCCATTCCGACATCTCTCTCACGGCCTTTGCTAAGAAGGAAGGCGGCCTGGTTGTCACACCTGTGGGGACAATGCGCTGTGCAGAGCCCTCTCTTCAGCTTGGACCCCTGGCTCGAACCTGGCCATGGAGCCGGGTGGGACCGGTGCCCACAGCACCCGCACGGGCGGCCCCCCTGTCGCAGGAGGCAGCCCCCGACGCCGGGCGGCACACGGAGACAAGGCTCCTCCCGAGGGGAACCCTGACTTGGCGTTAGTCCCAGAGCTTCGCGGCCTCTCGGCGAGCAGTCGAGACCCTGCCTGGGGGACAGAGGACAGCCCTCCACGGGTACCCCGCACACGACCTCTCGGTGGAGCGGCTGTGAAGGCTGGAGGTCCGAGGCTGGGGCTGTCCCCCAGCACTGTGTCCACCCAGGAGGCAGCCGCCAAGGAAGGACAAGGGGGCCGTGGGGACGGACCACAGGGGCCGGAGCTCTGGAGGCTGGCCAGGGACCAGCACCCGTAGGGCGCCTTCCCCAGCGAGACCCAGGGTGGCCAGCGGCTGGACAGACTGATGGCGGGAGCAGGGCACCCACACCTACCTCCCTCCCGAGGGCCACGGCGTCCGGCGCCCACGGCTGCTGCTGGCTTGCAGGCGGCCCGCTTTCCTTCCCAGCTGACATGAGGTGCCTCTCGAGCTCAGCCACCTGCTTCCGCAGCTCCGACACCTCCAGGTGCACCTGGGCCAGCTCGTGGGGCAGCTCGTGCCGGACGGCGTCCACGTCCAGGGGCCCCTGCAGCACCTGGGGGCCGAGGAGAGGCACCGTGAGGCGGGAGGACTCCTCTCGCGACAGGGCTGGGGCAGGCTGTGGGGACCGGGCAGCTTGCAGAGGGCAGAGGTGGGGGTGGACACGGCAGGAGAGTCAGAAAGGAGCCGCGCTCACCGGCCTCCGCTCTGGCTCGCTGTGCGCCCACGCCTGTGCCCCCGCTCGCGGCCGGCCTGGGACTGTGGCAGAGCCCAGGGCTGGCCCAGGGCAGGCTGCAGAGTCCGGCACGGAAGTGCGGACAGAGGCCTGGTGGAAAGAGGCCTCTAGGAAAGGACGTGAGCCAGGGGGCCTGGGGGCGGGGGGGCCTGAGGGTGGGGGACCTGGGGGCGGGGCCTCGGCTACGAAAGGGCGACTGGGGAGCAGACATGAGGCAGAGGTGGACGGGAGGTCCGGCGGCCACAGGCTGGCCATGAGGTACCGGGGTGGAGTCCTGGGGGGCCCGGGCCGGCCACTCCTGACGTCTGCCCGCCCCTCCCCAACAGGTGGGGGGACAGGCAGCCACAAAGACCCTTAGCCGTCTGCACCCTGAACCCCCGTCCCACTCTCGTAAGAGCTCCACAGGCCTCCTGTGGTGGTGCCCGCCGGTGCTCTGGTGTCTGAGTTTGCCACAGACACACCAGGAGGTCATCGTTTGGTAAGCAGACGCTTCATCGAAAAATGAGCAGACCCCCCGAGGTGGGCATTCTCCCCAGGACAGCTGAAGGACCCGTCTCCAGGATGGAGACGTTCCGTGGCTGGCTGTGTCCTGAGCGGCGTGTGCGCGAACAAGCATGCATGTGTGCAGGGTGCGGGACGGCGACTTGGACGCCTCGCGGACCCCGAGATGCCCAGATGTGTGCGGGCCTGTGAGCCAGCAAGTACGAAGCCCCCTCACAGCTCAACGGAGGCAAGTGGGTGACGGGCACGGACAGACACGGACAGAGGTTTCTCCTGAGAAAGTGCACAGGTGGCCAACAAGCGCATGGAGGAGGTTCGTGGAATCAGCCATCAGGGAAATGCAAGTGGAAGCACAGTGAGCCGTCGCTTCATGCCCACCTGGCCGGCGGCCCGGGCAGGTGTGCAGCCTGCGGCTGAACTTGGCCTGCAGCTGCCCCTGCCAGGAGACCCTTGGGCCAGAACACCCAGAGGCCTGCTTTGAGCAGCACCGAAGCCAGAGCACAATCCAGGACGTCATCTGAGGACACAGCGAAGGGCAGACGGGGGGAGGCAGCAGAGCCCCAACGCGAATCCTGCTCTGTAGGGTCGGCCCCTCCCCGCCAGTCCTCACAACCAATCAGCCCGAGGGTCAATCCCTCCCATCTACATGCAAATAGCAACCAAGGCTCAACTACAACAAGGGACACACCTTGAACACCTGGCACAGTAACCAGGGAAGACTGTGCCACTGGGCCCCACAAGACGCCCACTACATAAGGCCACTCTCCTAAGACTAGGAGACTCAGGAGCCCTACCTAATATGTACACACAGGCACAGGGAGGCAGCCAAGACGGAGGGAACAGAAATGCGTCCCCCACGAAAGAACAGAGCAAAGGCCTAGGAAGGGAACTTAACGAACTAGAGACGAGCAATCTACTGGTCGTAGGGATGCTCAATGAACTTCAGGGAGAGTAGGCACTCAGTGAGAACTTTAACAAAGAGCTAGAAAACCCCAGATGGAGACAGAAACCATGAAAGGAAACCAATCAAAAATGAAGAACGCGATATCTGAGATGAAGAGGACATTACAGCAGAGGTCCCCAACCTTTGTGGCACCAGGGACCGGTGCTCCCATGAGAACCTAACGCCTGATGATCTGAGGCGGAGCTGAGGCGGTGATGCTGGTGCTGGGGAGTGGCTGCAGACACAGGTGACGCTTTCCTCACTCCCCCGCTGCTCACCTCCTGCTGGGCAGCCCGGTTCCTAACAGGCTACGAACCAGTACTGGTCCTTGGCTGAGGGTTAGGGACTCCTGCATTAGAGAGAATCAATAAAGTGGATGAAGTAGGGGATCGAATCAGTGATCTAAAGGATGCGGTAGCGAAGGACACCCAGTCAGAACAGCAACAAGGAAAAAAAATCCAAAAAAAATGAGGCAAGTTTAAGGGGTCTCTGGGACAACATCAAGTGTACCAACATCCATATCATAGGGCCCCAGAAAGAGAAGAGAAAGAGCAAAGAATTAAAAACCTATTTGAAGAAATAATGACGGAAAACTTCCCTAACCTGGCAAAGGAAACAGACACACAAGCCCAGGAAGCACAGAGAGTCCCAAACGAGACGAACCCAGAGCGGCCCACACCAAGACACAGCATAATTAAAGTGCCAAAGGTTTAAGACAAAGAATCTTAAGAGCAGCAAGAGAAAAATCAGTTACCTACAAAGAATCTCCCCTAGACCATCAGCTGATTTCTCAACAGAAACTCTGCAGGCCAGAAGGGACTGGCAGGAAACATTCACAGTGATGAAAGCAAGGATGTACTACAAACAAGATGATTGTACCCAGCAAAGCTACCACTTAGAACTGAAGGTCAGACAAGGAGCTTCCCAGACGAGAAAAAGCTACAGGAGATCCCCACTTATCAAGCCAGTGTTATGGGAAACGTTGGAGCGACTTCTTTAAGAAAAAAAAAGTACGCATTAAAAATATGAATAATAAAATGGCAATAAGTACATATCTATCAACAAGTCCTTCAAATGAAAAAGAGTTAAACGCTCCAATCAAAAGACAGGGTGGCTTGATGGACAAGAAAATAAAACCCTCACGTGTGCTGCCTATAAGAGACTCGCTTCAGATCGAAAGACACACACACCGAACGAAAAGGGAGAGAAAAGGACATTTCACCATGGACCCAGAGAGTAACTGCTGAGTGGAGCGAGACAGAGAAAGACAAATGCCATGTGATTTCACAAACATATGGAATCTGAGGAACAAAACAAACAAAAAACTTGTAGGTACAGAGAACACTGTGGAGGCAGGAGACTGAGGGGGAAGGGCTGAGAAGCACAAGCCGGCAGTTACACAACAGCAACACGTCACAGCACGGCGGGACACAGTGTGCAACCGCCATGGACGGCGTCAGAGACGCACTGGGTTTATCGGGGTGCTTGCCTCCTAAGTTAGGTAACCATGTAACACTGTGTTGCACACCCGAAGCTAACGTGATGCATGCGCCAACTGGAACTGAAAAGTGAAAACCGTAATTAAAAACAGGGCGAACTGCACGTCACGTCCGCTTCGGCACCACGGGGAAGGAGAGGCTGGGACGGGCCGCGGTGAAGCCCAGCTGTGGCCCCCGCGCCTCTGCCCACTGCGTGGCAGCTGTGACGCTGCGGCCTGGCGGGCAGTGCCCGGGGAGCCGACCTGGTGCCGCCTGCTTCCGCCTCCTTCGGCATCAGGTGTCGGTGCAGGTCCTGGGACTCGCCCGGCGTGTCCCGAGTCGGGGCTGCAACCCTGGCACAGGACCGGCTCCGTGCTCGGTCACCAGGCCTCCCCGTGCACCTGGCGGCACCGCACGGAGACAAAGCAGCAGCTCCTCACAACGACCCCGCTGGAGGGCACGGGCAGAGCGGCAGGCCACATGCCCAGGGCCACTGCAGGGCCGGCCCCAGCCACACGTCCCCATCGGAGACCTGCACATTCTGAGTGTCGGGGTGGCCGTACCTTCTGCCTGAGCCGGGCCACCAGGAAGTTCAGGAGACGTGCCCTGTCCCCCAGCCTCCTGAGCGCGAAGCCCGTGGATGCGCCATGGGCCAGCGCAGCGCCTCCTGCAGAGAGAGTGGTTGTCAGGCTCAGGCCCCTACACTGGGGAGGGTTGTGACTGCCCGCCCTCCGCCAAGAACACCCGCTGTCCTCGCTGGCCTCCCTCAGCGTGCAGGGGAGCGGGCGGGACCGGGTCCCCACAAGGACGGAGGCGTGCTGGACGTGAAGTGTGACCTGGGCCCAGAAAGCGGGAAGCTTTGCAGAAGAGTCCGGCCTCACCACCTGGTGAGCACAGAGGCCGAGCTGCTCCAGTCAGTCCCCTAGCCATTTGGGAACTAAGAAAACGTCCTCTAGTCCACAGGTCGCAGAAGAAACCGCACGGATGTTAGAAACTAGCTAGCATCAGACGGGGTGCGCATCAAAACAAAGAAACGCAGCGACACGAGAGCCCACTCGCCGAGGAAACGCGATTCCAGACGTGTGTGCGGCAGCAGAGCCTCGAAACACACTCAGCAAAAACTGACGGAATCGTGATGAAAAAATGACGTATGTTAAAACCAGAATAGAAACTCCCTTCCTGCGATCAGGAAAAAAAGCCTTCGGCAAGTAGAGCACTCCAAAGTGAAACGCCGAGAGTCCGTCTCTGGGGCCGGGAAGAGGGCCAGCCGTGTGGCCACGCCGGAGCGTCCAGCGGACAACAGCATAAGCAGCAGCTACGGGCAGCAGCACGGGAAGAGAACGGCCCTGAGACCGCGCGACGCCGGCGGCCCGCTGCCGGGCCTCCCGTCCGTCCTGAACGAGCAGCCTGGGGCTGTCCGCCCGGGCCAGCAGGGCGAGGGCGTCCGTGTGGCGGGCAGAGCGTGGGCGGGGCGGGGCGGGGGGCGTGAGGCTGCTTGTGCCCAGGGAGCCGGGCAGGAGAGCTGTGCAGGGGTCGCGGGAGCCGGGCCGCTCGTGGCGGAAAGGAAGTCAGAGTGACGCGGAAGGAGTGAGCAGGAGCGAGGCCTGTGACCGCCACGGAGGACGGCCTGGCTGGTGGGTCTGGAAACCTCCGGGAGGCCCCGGCGAAGGAGTGAACGCGCCCCAGCCTGCGGGGCTGCAGCGCCGCCCGAACACACGGAGAAAGATGGTCAACTCACGGACAAATGGGACGCGCGAACCTAAACCATAGCGGCACCCTGCAGGCTCGCGGTCCTGCTGTGGTGACGAGGACGGGGACACCAGGGTGGGAAGGAAGCAGGGCATGGCCCCCTCATGGCTGCTGACGGGAGGTGGGCAGGCGCTCGTGCCTGGAGAGCAGCCTGGCGTGACCAACTAACACGGTGTAGGACCAAAGGACGCACACCAGGAATTCCGCTGTGCGACAATGGCAGCCACGTGGCAGAGCGGGAGCCGGGAGCGTGGCGGGGCCGGGCGGCGTGGGACCCCTGAGCGGGGTGCCTGCACTGCGGGGCCTTCAGGAAGTCCCCCGGCTCAGTGTGGAGCAGAGACGGGGTGCTGGGCAGCGAGCCGGGGCCTCACCTGCGGCGTCCGAGGTGGCCTGGGCGGGGGGCTGGGCATCGGCGGGCAGGGGCCCCAACACGTCTCCCAGCTGTCCTTCCAGCGTCTGAAACTTGTGCTTCAGGGTTCGTATTTCTGCTTCCAGGGCCAGAACGTAATCTGCCAGACACACCCACCGGCCCGTAAGCACAGGCGCACGCTCCCGCCTGGCCAGCCTCACCCGCGGAGGCTCTGCAGGCTCCCGCCTGGCCGCCCCCCTACCTGCCTGTCCCACGCGCCGATGCACTGCCCCCCTCCCTCCCGGCGGGGCCCCAGGGAGGACTCAGCGACCAGGAACGAACCCTGTGGCCACCACACCCCCGCCCCAGGCATGGACCCCACGCTTGTGTCCTGAGTGCAGAGCCATCTTGCAGCCTCATGTCCCACACCCACAGCCACCCACGGACGCCCCTCTGAATGGCTGGGCGGCGCCACTTCCGCCGTGGCAGGAACACTCCACACGGCCCGCGGCCCCAAGGGCACACCGGCTCGCCCGGCCCCTGGCTGAGTCTGACTCTGGTTCCAGGTGCGTCCACCACATGCCCGTCCTGCTGCTTCCCACCGCCCCAGTGAGAGCTGTTAGCACGTGCAAACACCGAGAGCCGATCCCCTGCCTCGCATGACGAGCAGCCACCAGGCTTCGAAGTGATTTACGAAAGGGTTGCCCCTTCTATAAGACGCCAAGCGAGGTCTGCTTTGGACCCGGCAGAGGCCTGCCCTGGCCCTCGTGGCCCTCCCCCGGGCCCCCCGCGCCTCCCCCCTCACCAGGAGTGGCGGCATCTGCAGCCGCCTGTGCCTCAGGCTGGCGTGGGCTTGCGGTCTCTCCTCCTGCGTGGGCACTTAGCGCCTCCATCTCTGTCCTCATCTGGGCGACCACGTTTCGCAAGCTTGTGTTCTGGTCTTGCAGCCGCTGGATCTCACTAGACGGAAAACTGTTCCTCGCTTCTTCATGACACCTCAGGAGCAGCTGTCAAACACAGAGAGAGACGGCAGTTATGGCTACGAGAGAGACCAGCGGCTGCCACCCGCCCCAGGCCGGCTGTCTGCCTTCTCCCACAGCCCCGCCCGCCGGCCCCTGCCCCTCATCTGTCCTCCTGGTGGGCAGCAGCCTTTCTAAGTTGGCAGAAGTATGAAAAGTCTCTTTTCGTCAAGGTTTCACGAGACTGGGGTTTTTCGAAAGTACCTTTTAACGAAAAATTTGGGGACCTTTCCTTTTCCGTCAGAGTCACTAGTCACCTACTAGCGTGGCTGTAATACAACACGTGAGGACAAGCGCTGGCGAGGAAGCGACGAAACGCAGCCCGTGCCCCGCCAAAGGCAGATGCAGGCGGTCCTCGGTCCCCCGCAGGCGCAGGGCTGCCATGACCCGGGGGCCCGCGCTCGGGGCGCAGGAGAGCTGAGCGGGCGCTCCAGCGAGAACTCGCCCGTGCGCGCTCACAGCAGCGCCGCACGTGGCGGCCAAGCGTGGGAACACTCAGGGTCCAACAGGCCGATGGAGCATGGCACGCGGGAGCCCACGCGGCCGCGGAGCGCTGCGGCACGCACGAGCCGAGACGCCGTCACGCGGAGTGACAGGCGAGGGCTGGAAGGCAGTTATCCCTACCCACAGTCAAGGACGCAGAGAAGGACAGGAAGAGGAAGGGGCGATGTTAGAAGAGTAAAAGAGAGCCGGCGGCCTCTGTGGAATTAGAGCCCCGCTGGCCGGGCCGGGCCGGGTGCAGCCGAGCCGCCGGGAGGAGCGTGTGAGCGCCAGCGACCGCTCAAACCCACGCACGGCGGGCGGCGAAGGGGCCCGTGCTGCCACGTGGAGCGGGCTCATGTGCAGGGGGCAGGATCCTGAGGTGGGTGACACAGAGGGCACGCCAGAGCCTCAGAGTCCCACCTCGAGAACCATGATGAAGAGACGGGAAGCGACCGGAGACAAGGGGTGGCGTTCCCTGCAGAGGAGCGGATGCAGTTTCCGCCGGCTTCTCCCGAGACCAGCGGGACCGAGGAGGCAGCATGTCAGCACGCAGAGAGGGAACCCGTCGCCTCAGGACCCTGGCGGTGACACACCCTTCACCATGGCGCCACAGATGGGCCCTCTGGCTGCAAGCGACGGGCACGGGCCATGGCTGGAGCCGCTGGGCGCAGACAGCACCAGGCAGGCGGGCGCCCAAGGGCAGGGCCAGAGGGAACGGCTGGCCGGCCCAGCTGCAGGCCAGCTCAGCCCGGCCCGCGCCCGGGACAAGGGGTGGCAAAGGGTCCGCGCTCCCTCCCTGAGGCTGAGGCCCCCAACGCCGGAGCAGAGCGCAACCCTCAGTGGGCGGGAGGCCTGCGCCCGCAGCAGGGTCGCCCGCAGGATGTGGTGCCGACGACCCTCCCTCAGCAGCAGGAGTGGCCCGTCAGTGGCGGATGCGGGAGCCGCGAGCAGGTGGCGGAGGCCCAGGTGGGCCAAGGCACAGTGTGCTAACAGCACCCACGACTTAGGGTGCGGCCGGCGACGACAGACAACCCCGCAGGGTGTTTTCTGCAGAATTCTAACAGCAGGAGAAGTGCGTGCCACAGAAGTGAGAGCACGGAGGCGGCACCGCGTGGCAGCGGTGTGCACCCAGGGACGTGTGCGAGGGACGCGGACACGGAGGACTGGGGGGCACACGCCAAAGCGGCCCCCGCCGCCTGGCTCTGAAGCCACACCGGGCCACGCCACACGTGTCCCCGGGCAGACGGCCTCACGTGGGGCCGTGCTGGGCCACGTGAGCCACCCCTGGGCCCGTGGCCAGGCCCCTCTGCACAGAACACGGTGTGCGTCCACGGTCTCCCGTGGGCTGGGCGGGCCCTGCTGTCCCTGACCCCAGACCCGTACCTAAGACTCTTCGTTCACCTGACAAAGCAACTGGCCACTGAGAGGCCGCCTGAGCCACGAGGTGGCACTTGGAGACAAATGTCTCCTCTAACTGCCAGCCTGGGGGACACAGCGCAGGAAAACCTCTGGGGCGGGGGACACTGGTTTCCCATTGTGCTCTGCAGACGGCCCCTGTGTGACAAGGACCCACGCAAAGACCATCTGTGTGAGCCCCCGCCGGGGGTCCCCGGCTGACCATGAGTCCCCAGGGGCTGGGTGACGGCTCCTGCAGCGATGGGCGCGCCCCCTTCAGCCCATCGGCTGTGGGGGAGGGGCTGCACAGGCGCCTTCGGGCCTGACTCACTGACCCGCACGCTTCAGATCCATGTGTTTCGCGGTCTGTAAATGTTTCCAAGAACAAAAAACCCAAGAACCACTCGGGCCTGGAACGAGCCAGCCCGTCAGCCGCTCCTGCTCGCTCGTCCCCCAGCCTCACGCTCCTCCTCTGACCCTGGCCGTGGACCTGGGCATCCGGGCTTGGACCCCAGCTGTGCTCCTTCTGAGCTGTGACAGCTCAGGACACCTACTTGGGGTCCCTGTGTCTCAGCGGCCACGGCACCAGCATCGGAGACTGCAGCGAGTTACCAGGTGTGAGGCTCTGAGGGCAGAGCTGGCAAGGGGCTGCCCGGTGCAACGAGGCGGGGCCCCAGCGCACAACTGCCTGTGACAGCCAGGGAACAAATTGCACAGCAACACCTTCACCTGAGTGACAACTGAACTGGGGTTTTCAGAGATTTCCAATGCCAAAGACACAGGGAAGGTTCCAGGCGTGAGGCCGGACTCAGCCATCCGTGAGCAGTCACGAGGGACGGACTGGGGACCCGGACTCGGCGTCCGCTCTGTCAGGCCCCATTTTCCCATGGCCGCTCCTGAGAGAAGGCCGGGGACCGGGGGCGCCCACCTGTGCGTCTGTCTCGGGGAGGGGCCCCCGCGTCCTCAGCGCCTGCACGGCCCGGTCTCTCTCCAGGGTCACGGCCTTCAGCACCGCCTCCTGGTCACGCAGCTTCCGCTCCGTCTCCTGGAGCTTGGCAGCGGCCTGGGCAAAGTGCGGGGCTGGGCTTAGGACTCGCTTCACGCCGGGGGGGGGGGCGGGCTGTGGGGAGCGTCCAGGCCCCCGCAGGGCGGCAGGGGGCACACACCTGCTCCTTGGCCGTGGTCAGGCCCCGCACCAGCTCCTCCGACGTCAGGTAGCGGTCCCTCTCGATGCTGTCACAGCGGTGCTGCCAGTCCAGGCCCAGCTGCACCTTCTCGCGCTCCAGGCTCTGCTCCCTCTCCACCGCCAGGGACAGCTGCCGCTGATACCTGGGGCACCCAGACCCGTCGACGTGAAAAGCAGAGGAGGGCTGGGCCCCGGGGCTGCGGCCCTATCCCCTCCAGGCCTCCCGTGGCTGGCCTTGGCCAGGGGAAGCTGACCGCAGCCTGTCACAGGCCACAGCCGCCAGGCACTTCTGCGAGGTGGGCGTGGAGGAGAGACAGCGCCTGGGCCGGGCTCAGGGACCCGGGACAGAGAGGACACTACAGAACCCGAGAGACAGCAGCAGCTGGTAAGGACAGGAGGGGACAGAGCTGACAGACTCAACACCCTGGAGGGCTCCGCGGCCACGGAGGGCCCGGCCTGGGTAGGGCGCGTGCAGAGCGAGGGCGGAACGTGGGCACCCCGGCTCTGTGAGCCCCACGCCGCTTGCCAGGAGCCCGAGAGGTCAGCCTGGAGGGAGGAGCAACCTCGAAATGAATGAGAGGCCCGCCACAGCAGGGAGGCCACCCCTCGGGGTGTAGTGACCTGGTGGACACGTCACACTGACACGTGCTGGCACACAGACGACGCCAGGCCCAGAAGCAGGTCTGGGACACGAGAGCAGGATGCACACCGAAGTACACCAACCCACAACCTCACCGAGACACGTGACAATCAAATTACCACCAACCAGTGACAGAGAGAAACATCCCAGTGGAAGAAGAGGCACTGCCATGCGGGGGACAGAGCAGACCCCAGAGCCCCCCGAGCCACGCTGGCTGCCAGGCGGCACTGTCAGCACGAAGGGGGCACGAGCTGCTGCCTGGCACCTCCACCTGTGAAAGGGGGCCCCGGGTGCAGGCGGGGGCGTCAGGCGGGCTGACGCCAGGGTGTGGGAAGAAGTGCTGGGGGCTGAAGAAAAATGGGGATTATGGAAACTCTGAACTTGACTTTTAAAAAGTGAAAAGCATCAGGAATAACTGTTGGAAAGGATATGTTCTCATTTTCAAGTTTTTAATTAGAGAATAGTGGTCCATTCAAAGTATGTGAAAGTAACCTGTAAGACAAGCACTAAAAAGGAAAAGAGAAATACAAGGTTGTAAGGATTTTAAATTATATGTAAGTAAACGTTATTTAAAGGCAGCCTGAGCATATTGTAAATCTCGGAACAATCAACAAATAAGCAAAACAAAGAGATTTCATAAGGCAATAGCGGAAAGGAAATGGAGTCATCAACAATACTCGACTTATTTTTTAAAAAGGAGGAAAAAAACGAGGGAAATGGGAAGCAAATAGCAAGCTGGAGATTTAAACCCAAACGCAGGAACAGCACTGAACAGAACAGCCTGAGCACTGAGACGGACGAGAAGAGGCTGTCAGCAGGAGACAGGAAGCAAGACGCAGCCCGCGCCCCGATGAGAAATGCATTTCAAACACTAAGCACCTTCAGCGCAGAGGTGGGGCGCGAGCTGCGCGGACTCGAAGCGGCCTGGGGAGTGAAGCGGGCGCCAGACGGGGGGCGGCCCCTCCGGCCAGGGCAGCTCCACCGAGGAGCCATGGGAACGCCGAGTGCAGACACACCTGTGAGGACGTCAGAGCTAAACGACAGCTAACCCAGGTACGTGCACAGACCTCAACGCCCGTCAGCAAGGGACAGGACAGGCGGACAGAAAGCCAGCGGGGACACGGGAGGCTAGGCCACTGCCCATCAGCAAGGGACAGGACAGGCGGACAGAAAGCCAGCGAGGACATGGGAGGCAAGGCCACTGGCAGCCAACTTGGCCTTGCCGACATTTACGGAGCCTGGAACCCGAGGTGGGATCTACTTCCTTTCAGGCCCAGTAGGCGGTCCTAGAGAAGACAACCACGCTAAAGCCACAGAACAAACGGACAGAAGAGTGAAAGTCACACAGGTAGGTTCTCTGTCCAGAATCAAGTTAGATCAGTAACAAAATGAGATCAGTAACAAAACAGTACCTGGAACTCTCACACAATGGGATATTAAGCAACACATTTCTAAGTAACCCATGGGTCAAAGAAGAAATCACAAGGGAAGTTAGAAAATGTTTTTAGCTGAATAACGTCAAAATTTGTGGGCTGCGACTAAGCAACGCTTGGAAGAAAACTCACAGCATTAAATGCTTGTATTTCTAAGAAAAGGGGGGTCCAAGGTTAAGCAAGATTCTACTTCTAAAAGCTATTGGAAGAACTTCAAACTAAAGCCAGAGAAAATGACAGGAATAAATGGCAGTGAAACTGGAAAGACAACTCAGAAAAACTCCTTCCACCTGTTTCCCATGTCTTATCTTTCTCCCTCCACGGGGCTGGGGACTGGATTCTGTCCTGTTCTGCAACCAAAGCACCTAGGACGGTGCCTGGCCCCGCGGTGGCGTTCAGTGGGAAGGTGAGTGGTGGGGACAGTCACCTTACGACGTCCTGCTGGCATCTGGCCAGCTGCGCCTTGAGCTTCGCCTCTTCCTCCCTCAGCGACTGGACTTGCAGGTCTCTGGCGGTGGCCTCCTTGGACAACTGCGCGACCTGGGCGTCCCAGCCAGACCTCAGAGCTGAAGCCTCTTCCCGGAGCCTGCCGAGATGGGCAGAGATTGTGGTCGTGGCTGTGGCTGGCTCGGCCACCCCCTCACGCCCTACACACTCGTCCTGTCACACTCGTCCACACCCACACATCCACACACACTCCCACTCCCACACCCACACACACGCTCGGCCCTCCAAGGCGATGCTACAGGTGTTTCTCCCACACCCGTGTCCCCACAGCCGGGCACAGATGTCCTAGCTGAGGAGACGGCCCACCCCAACACAGGTGTCACCCAGAACCTATGACACGCCACGCCCATGCCAGGTACCTGGGAACAGTGAGCCCTGGGTGTCCCCCGGGCCGGAGTCAGCACCCTCTGACCAGTCTTTGCACCCCCCACCTCGCACACAGTCGACACGTGTCTTCCAGCAGAAGAGTAATTCGGTGTCTACAGAAACCCGACTCCCTGGCAGACCCTCCAAAAAATGGAATAAATTTCCTAGAAGAAACACCTCAGCAAAGACACCCAGCGACGCTGGCCAGGGAGGCCACAGCGCCAACGCACCAGGGCGCCGGCCCAGCCCCTCCAAGCGGCACACAGCGCGCTGCGGGGCAGGGGTCTGCGGCCACATGGTGGCCCTGCCAGAGCCCCAGGCCCGCACGGGCGAGCCGAGGGGAGGCCAGCGACCGCCTTCCATCAGAACCCGCGCGGCAGGCATGCACGCAGCTCATGCAGCGGGCGTGGGCGGGGGGCACGTCCCCAAGGGCAGCCTTGAGGACCAGTGCAGCTTGGGCTCAACACCAAGGCCGGTGTGGCCGTTCGAGAGCCTGCTGAAGGGCCCAGTGGCTCCGCTCAGCCCTGCCTGGCCCTGGCCGGGTCTCCGCCTGAGAACCGCGAGCTTTGCATGTTCCCGGCCGCCGCGAGCCCACGCACGCCGGCACACGACGGGGGACGTGCGCTGTGCTCACGGCAGACGCGGCTGCGGCGGGCAAGGCCTGCTGGCCAGGACCTGCACATTCACGGCAGCCAAAGGCTGGAACGACCCCGGTGGCCAGTGACGGGCGGACGGATAAACGCAACGTGGTCCACCCAGGCAGCGGTACGGGGTTCGGCCTCAGAAAGGAGGGGACCCCGACACAACACGGAGGGACCTCGGGGCGTTACGCTCAGTGAAAGAAGCGGACGCAGGACAAGTGCCGCGTGAGCCCCGCACGTGAGGCCCCTAGAGGAGAGAGTAGGCAGTGGGGGCCGGGGCGGGGGGCGTGGGTTGTTGGTTAGGGGCAGTTTCCATTCACGAGATGAGGGCTCTGGGGACAAAGTGGTGACGCGATGTCACCCAACGATGTGGATGGGCTTCGTGCCACTGAGCTGCACACTCAAGACCGGCCAGACGGTGAAGGGCTGCATCCTCCCCACACTCAAACGCACACACGCACCCCCGCGCACCTACACACGTGAACTGCACGCTTCCGTACGAGGTAGGTCAAGAGAGGGCCGGAGCTGCAGCAGCGGGCCGCAGGCCCACACCCACGCCTGGTCCGGGACGCACGGGGGACTCACGGCACCCGCACGCTCACTTGTCCATGGCGGCGTCCTGCTCCTGCGTGGCGTCCGCCCGCCTCCACTCGGCCTTGCGGAGCTGCAGCTCCAGGGCCTCGCAGTGGGCCTGCAGCCCCCGCACCCTGGCCTCCAGCGCCCGCAGCTGCTCCGCGTGGGCGTCCTTCACGGCGGCCAGCGCCGCGTCTTTTTCTCTGGCCAGACGGTCGAGCTCCATGTGCCTGCAAGACGGTGTGGATGCAGCAGCTCCCGCGGGCCACCGATGACACCTGACCCTCCCCGCTCAGGTCCCCAGCCAGACGCAGGCTCCTTCCTGCAGGCGGGGGGCTGCCTGGTCACCACTGTAGCAGCCACTTGTTCCTTTGCTCGTCACTCGTCACACCGAACACCTACCCAGCAATTCTTCAGAATGGGCCCCTGGCCGCCCTCCAGAGCTCACAGCCCCGCAGAGAAGAGACCAGAAGCAGCGCCTGCTGCAGCTCGCCTCTGACAGCTCCACCCGCACCCAGACACCCACTGCGGCACCCCACCCGCACCCAGACACCCACTGCGGCACCCCACCCGCACCCAGACACCCACCGCGGCACCCCACCCGCACCCAGACACCCACCGTGGCACTCCACCCGCACCCAGACACCCACCGCGGCACCCCACCCGCACCCAGACACCCACCACGGCACCCGCCACACCCTGCAGACGCCTGAACAAAACGCGGAGCCCCTACACAGGCTCGCTGCTGCCCTCGTGCATGGTGAGCGTCTGCCCTGAGACCAGCTGCGTGCTCCAGTGGCAGCGCTGGTCACGGGCACCGCGTCGGCAGGCGTGCGCCGCGTCCCGTGCCCCGGGTCCCACGTGGTGCCGCAGCGGGGGCAGGTGGGCGCACGCGACAGTCACAGACCACGTCACGGCGCAGCCTTTCAGCTTCCGCGACAGCGAGCGACCCCAATGCTGCCTGCAGGAGCCGCTGCGGCCCCAGCCAGCGGACGCCCGAGGCCATTCCTGGGGGGCAGCAGGTGGCTCCCTGGCTCCCGGCACGAAGCTGGGATGGGGAAGCGGGTCACAGCACCCAGATGCCCTGCTGGTGGGCGTGTGGCCAGGCCAGGGGCCACCCTGCAGGCCCTGGGAGCCGGGGCTGGGAGGGTGCCCTCTGGCCTCGTGGGGGGCGGCTCGCTTAGCCGCTGGGCCCACGCGGCGTGAGTGGCGTGACTGTGCAGTCCGTGTGGGCGATGACCGCGGCAGCGTGCCTCGGGGGTGCGCAGAGCCTTGTGCCCCCCGCTTCACCGCTGTCAGTCTACGTCGCCACACGTCAGTGACTTCACGTTTCTTCACGATGAGATTTGACTCAGACAGAGACCGGCTGGCTCGGGCGGGGGCGGGGGCGGGACACGGGGCCCTTTCGTTTCTGACGCCAGAGTCCCTGACACGCGGGGAATGGGAATCGTATTCACTCCTCCCTGCCTGACTCAGAGCCTGAGAGACTCTGGAGCAGACTCCGACCGCACGCAAAGGAGCAGCTCCATACCACGCTGCGCGGGGCGGAAGGCTGGCGGCCCCACCGGAGGCCCGGGGCACGGCCAGCTCCGCGGGGGCGGTCCGCACTGCGGGCGCCGGCCGGGGACACTCACTTCCTCCTGAACGTCTCCTCCTCCTTCTTCCGCGTGAGCTGCACGAAGTGAAGCTGGCCCTCCAGGTCCTTTATCCTGGAAAGCAGCACCGTCCATGGGAAAGCGGAGGGGGCGCCACCCCGCCACCCCAGCCGCCAGGACGGGCAGCCGCCCCCCACCCAGGGTCCCCAGGAGTGGCTCGGCAGCGCCCCCCACGCGAGGGGCCGGGAGGCTGTGCGCACCGGGCGTCCCTCACGGCTGCGAGGTCGTGGAGCTCGCGGGCCCCGAGCTGCAGCCTGTCCCGCAGCTCGGCGTTGGCGGCCTCCGCGCTGCGCAGCGCCTCCGCGGCCTGCATGCCCGCCTCCCTCGTGGCCTCCAGCTCCTTGCTCAGCAGTTTCGCCTGGGGGAGGCGAAGAGGCTTCACAAACGAGGCTGTGACAGGAGCGACGGGGGCGGCAGAGGGACGGACACCTTGCCACCTCCTCGGCACCGGAGTGTCCCCACAGGCTCGCATGGTGGGAGCAGGAAACCCCTCACACGGCGCCCGGGGCCGGCCTGAGCCCCGGCGTCCCCACCTTCCCCTGCTGCCCTCCTGACAGGACCGCCCACCACGCTAGGGGGCACTGGGCGACCCCACACAGCCCTCCTCGCCCAGTGCTCAGGAGCCCCAAGTGGTCTGGCGAGGGTCCCTGTGCACAGCCCGCTGCGAGGCGGGAGCCGGGGTTGAGGCGGGGGCGGGCGGGAGCCCAGGGGCCTCGGCTGCTGCCCCAGGGGGGGGCTGGTGGTCTGTGGAGGGTCCTTGCCGACCGCTAGGGCAGGGTGTCCATCTCATTGACGCCTGGCTGGATGCCTGCCCAGATGGACATACTCGGGCCGCGTGGGCCGGGCCAGGCCTCGGCCCCCTTGCCCTCAAGGCCTGTCCCAGCCCCGGCGGCTCGGGCCCCTCGCCAGGGCCCCAGCGGTGCCGGCCAGCACGCTGGGGAGCCGTGCCCGTGGGGAGGCCGCGAGCGCTGCGGCCAGGAGCAGGGCCGTCGGACAGGCGTGACCCCGGCCTGGCCCGACCCCCGCTGTGCACGGGGACAGGAGCAGCACCCCCTCACCGGCGGCAGGACATGGGCACCTCGGCCAGGACCAGTGTGGCAGTTTATCTGGGGAGGGGGAGGCACGTCCCCGGGGTTGGGGGGACCGCTCCGAGCGTGGCGCCAGTGCTGCTCTGGCTGGGCAGTGACCCGCGCTCCAGAGCGGACGCAGCGGCGGGTGCATCGTCCGCACGCCGGCCCTGGCTCCATGCAGCAGAAGCAGCCTTTGTGTGAACCCCAACTCCGAGCTCCGGGGTCCCACTTGTGACAGAGGACACTGCTACCTTGAGCTCGTGCGTCAGGACCACGTTGCTCGCGCTGTCCGCCTGCAGCCGCAGTTCCTGCTCCCTCTTCTGCAGCTCAGACTCAAACTCCAGCAGCAGCTCCTGGGCAGGAAGGCTCAGGGTGACGAGGACAGCGGGGCCCAGCAGAGACCGACCGCGCACCCCCAAGGTGGGAGCGCAAACCCCGAAGGTGGCCGTGAGCGAGGGCAGGGCCTGCCTCTGCGAGACCCGCCCCCAGCACTCCCAGGCAGCTCCCCTGAGGACGAGGACGAGGACGAGGACGAGGTCTGTCACTCCCCCGCAGGCCTGTCACTTTCTGCTCTGCGCACCCACGGGAGCCCCTGGGCCAACAGTGAGAACCCGAGAACCGCTACAGGAGTCACGACCGGCTCACCGAGCCCCGCCAGGAACCACGGCTTCCCACTGGCACCGTCTGTTCCTAAACACCAGGCTCATGCCACCGTCCCGTGTCACTCTCCACGCGACCTGGTCTCCTTCCTTGCTGGACAGACGACGGTGGAGCAGCCCCGCCCCCACTCCCCCGTGGGGCTCCCGCAAGCGCCGACAGCACTTGTCCTGACACGTGACAAAACAACGCACCTCATCCCTGCTCAGAGCCCTGCCGGCTGTGGCCACCGGGGGCAGGCGGAGCCCAGGCTGTGACCCACCGGGACGAAAAAGCCAGCCCAGGAGTGAGACGCCCACCGCCCCGGACGCCCAGACCATCCCGCCTCCCTCGACACGCGGGTGCCACCTTCTGGCCACCTCTCCTCTCAACCCTGGGGCCTTCTCCTGCCCGACCCTCTGCGACCAGTCCTCACCTCCCCCGCCCTGCTGTTCAAGGCTCAGCCCTGTCTATATTCACCCTGGGGGATGCCCCAGGCCCCCAGCCCTGAACCCCATGACCCCCACCTCCAGCGTCCACCTGCAGGAGCCGCCATCCACGCAGCCTGACCACCCTCCCACGCCCGCCTGGCGCTCAGCCCTCAGTGCCCGCCCCCTCCACCCACCTGGTCCAGCTGCCCCCAGACCCACCCGCACCCCGACCTCCCAGCCAGGGCTGCAGCAGCCCCTCGCCGTCTCCACGGCCCCCGGCCCCCGTCTGTCCTCAGCCCACAGCAGGTGATCTGACACCATGCTGGGCTGACAGGGTGCTCTGCTCAAAGCCCCCAGGACTGTCCCATTTCCCCTGGAGCAAAGGCCCACCTCACGAGGGCCCCTGAGCCCTGGACGCCGCCCCCTCCTCAGCCCGTGCACGTGGGACGCTGGCCCCCAGCTCTCTGACCAGCAGGGGGCTGCCGCTCCTCCCGTCCCTCCTCACCTGCAGACGTGAGGCACGTCCTGTCCTCAGGGGCCCTCCCCAACCACCTCAAAGGTCCCACCCCTGACTGTGTCACACAGCTGACATCCCTCGGGACACTGCAGCTAGACGCTGTTCTGCTCAGGTGCCGACTGGCCCATGGGAGGCCAGCATGCTCCCAAGACAGGCGGGCCCAGGTGCTCACACGCTGACCCCATGGCCTGGGAAGGTGCCTGGCACCTGGCATGTGGTCCGTGTTCAAAACCTACTTGCTAAACAGGCGAACACATCAGTGGGTCATTGAGTCTGACCTCCAGCCAGCAATCAGTCTGTCCTGGAGCGCTGTGACCCCCGTTCCCCACACAGCCCACCAGGCGTACCATGCACCCGTCCCGCGGGCAGTCACCGCCACACGAGGGGACGAGCTCACAGTTCAGCGGCTCACGCAGCATCGCTCTTGAGAAGGGGCAGAGACAGGCACGCCGCGTGGGCTGGCACTAGACCACAAGCCGGAGCCTAAGAATGCGATGTGAGCAGCCGCGCTGGGTGGGAATGGCTGCTAAGGGCTCCCGTGCCGGAGGTGTCTCGGACCGAAGCTGCAGCCTCCACCTTGTGCAGGGGACCTGGCAGCTCGCTTACACCTTGGGCCCCCGCCCCGCCCGCAAAGTGCAGACGCGTTCACACAGGTGCGTGCGGAGGCGGTTTCCGTAAGCACCCGCAATCGCTGGGATGACGCAAGCTCAGCACATCCTGGACGGGGACCAAGGGGACCCTGCCACCCTGGACCAGCTCCCACACGGTCCCGAGGGACATGGCCTCTGGCTGTAAATGCAGAGAGTGTCCTTCAACCAGACCCCAAAACAGCTGAGCGTTAAAGAGGTTAGACTGTCAACAAAACCGATAAATTTTAGTGACAGGCCAAAATGTCACCTACCAATGAACACATCTGAGTTTAAACTTACACTTATTGTTTTGCTGAAAGAAATATAGTTAACACCATTTGAGCTCCCAGTTCTTTTCTACAGTAAATAATTCGAGTTTTAACATTATAATACCTTCTTCTGAAATAAATAAGGGAGAAAATGTTACCATGTCTGAGGTAGGAGGACACGGTGGGGTCATCACCTGGAAGACCCAGGCAGACATTGGGTTTCCTGCCACAAGGGGCACCAGCCAGGAACTCAGCTGACCCTTGGGTACCCGTCGCCCGACGCCCGCCCCCTCCCCGAGGCGCTCCGCCGGCAGGACCAGGCAGCAGGCGCTGTGCGCCGTGCCGAGGCCGCGCGCCCCACCTGCCTCTGCAGGGCGAGCTCGCCGTCGAGCTCCTCCAGCTTCCTCTCCAGCTTCCGTGTCAGCGTTTCATACTGTTCCCGCTGCCGGTCAATCTCGCTGCCCTGGTCACTACAAAACACACAGCGTTAAAAGAGCCACACTGAACAGTCCCCAGAGAACACATGCCAGGCAAACTTCACAAATGTCAGTTGGGGCTTCACTTTTGCATGGCTGGCTTCAGCAGGATGCAGGGGACAGCACTTCCCCCAACACCCGGGCCTGCACTACACCTGGACCTACGTGCTACACCTGGGAAGGTGACGGCCAGCAAAGGACAACATGAAACGGGGCCCGCGACGTAATCCCAAAGTGCCCAGGATACAACCTGTTTCCTGGTCATACCAAAAACCAGGAAAACCTCTACTCGAGTGAAAAAGACAATAGAGTCAGGAGGCACCAACACCAGAGAGAGATGCTGAAATTATCTAAGGTGGTTTTACAGCAGCTACCATAAAAATGCTCCAACAAGTGACTTAGGGCACTCTTAAACGGAAAACAGAAACTATCAGCAGGTAAGACACACAAAGAACCGGCAGGAGTGAGAGCCGGAACGACAGGCTGCCTGGGGAGCTTGGCAGCGGGATGGAGGCGGCAGAGGAGAATCCGTGGCCTTGAGGACAGAACAGTGGGGATCACCCGCTGTCACCTGAGTCCCAGAACAGGAGGAAGAGAGCAGGGCCGGAGATGTATTTTGAAAAATAATGGCTAAAGCTGGCCCAAGTTTGGCAAAAATAAATGGCCAAAAGACTCAACGAGACACTTTACAAAGTAACGTGAAGCTCCGTAAACGTGCTTCAACCACCGTCGACAGGTCTGAGAGAGACCAGCGTTTCCATGGAGGCGACTGGGCCGCTTGGGTCGCAGACGGGGTGGCACGCACCTGCCTCCAACCCTCTGCATGCACCAGTGTCATCTGTGACAAGGCTGGGGACAGCCTGACGTCAAGGGCGGAGGTGCGGGCGAGAGGTACCGAGACGCTTCCCTGATCTGGGAGAGGCTGGCCTTGGTGAAACGCGACAGGGTGAGGTGGTGGGCAGTGCTGGACACGTGACACGTTCCCTAGCACTGCCCCAGGACGGGGACGATGTGCAGGGGGCCACGAGCACTCTTGGCTTCCCCGAGGACAGTGCCTCTTGGGACTGGTGAGTCTGTTGCAGGGGCCCTGGAAGCCTATGCGTCGTTATAGGGTTGTTGGTGGTGGGTCAGGAGCTTCTGCGCCAAGGTGGCCCTGCACCCGAGGTGGTCCCTCCTTGCACCTGACCTGCCACAGAGGAGCGCCGGCCTCTCTCCTGCCGGCCCGCTCCGTGCCCGTCTGCGTGAACGGGCCGGCACCGGCGGCACAGGGCCAGGCGGCCCCCGAGAAGGAGCGGGGCGCGCGAGTGCTCGGGAGAGGGGATGTGCCCCACCTGCGGACCCGCTCCAGCTCCAGGCGGTGCTCCTGCAGCTTCTGCCGGTACCGCTGCTGCAGGTCCTCCAGCCGCTGGGCCTCGCGGGCGAGCGCCTGCCTCAGCTTGGCCGCCTCGATCCTCAGCTCACTCGCCTCAGCCTGCCGCGCCTCCTCCAGCCCGCGGGCCTGGGCGAAGGCGGTGTCGTAGCGCTCCAGCTCGCGGTCCCGCTCCTCCAGCACCTGCAGGTTGTAGACGAAGTCCTCCTGCAGGCGCCGCAGCCGGGCCTGCGCCTCCCGCAGCGCCGCCTCCTGCAGCTGGGCGCGGTGGGACTGCAGCGCCCGCCACTCCTCCTCCTTGCGGGCCAGCAGCGCATCCAGGGCCTGCTCCGAGGGCGGGGGCGGCGGCATCACGCAGCTGCGGCAGAGAGAAGGCGACAGGACTCCGTGAGGGGTCTCGCCGTCCTCCCGCAAGGCCTGCCTCGGACCCCAACCTCAGGGACGGCTGTCGCCACAGGAAGCAGGGGCATGGGGCCAGGGGTCTGCCATCCGTCACACTGTGAACTCTGCAGTGCCGTGAGGCGAGTCCCCTAAGGCCCAGCGGATCGGGGGCACACCAGGGCCAGACGAGGGTCAGAAGTGGCACACGTCACAAGTGACACACGCGTTGGAAATAACACGGGCAAGACATAAGCGTGATGTGCCACAAACAACACACATGTCAAAAGTAACACTCATGTTCGAAGTGACACATTTTAAGAACAGTGTGCTAAAAACGTTCCCGTTACATATGTCATAAATAATAAACAGCCAAAAGTGACACGGATGTCAAAAGAGGTATGTGTGACACTCAATGCCGGAAGTCACATGCATGCAATACATCGTGAATGGAATGTATAAACAAAAAATATTTAAAAACTGGCATGCACGAAATGTCAAAATAACACACATACTAGAAGTGACATGTGCAAGACAAAGGTCGTAAATGGCACACGTGTCAAAAGTGACAGGCAACACATAAATGGCATAAGTGTCCAAAAAACACATTGGAACTAACGCGCGCACAACACGTGTCATAAACAACCCACGTCCCAAGCGACACACCTGTTGCATGTGACATTACCTAATAACCGACATGCAGCAAACACATCAGAAATGACACACGAAACAGATGCCAGAAATGACACACAACACGCACCATAAACATGTGTCTAAAACAACACGTGTCAGAAGTGACATGTGACACGCTTGCCAGATGTGGCATGCAACACAGACCAGAAGCAATATGCAAGACAGATGTCAGAAATGACACGTGACACAAGTCATAAATGACGCATGTCGAACTGATACACACGTCAAAGGAGATGCGTGATACACGTCAGAAGCCACAAGCGACACACGTACTAGAAACGACCTGGAACACCTGCCACAATACATGTGTCAAAACCACACATCAAAAACGACACATCAGAAGTGACCCACAACACGTCAGAAAGTGGCAGGTGACACACCCCAGAACTGACATGCACATGAGACATGCCATAAACAGCATACATGCCCAAAAAGTGACATGCACACCGCACGTGTCAGAACGGACACCCTAAAACAACATAGAAGCGACACATGCGACAAATGCAAAAAATGGCCTACATCAGAAGTGACGTGCGCCATCTCATGAAAGCTGCATGTGCCAGAAGGGACGTGCGCACATGTCCAACACGACACGTGACACGTGCCGAATGACACCTTGCCAAAGTGATGTCTTAAAGATGGACGTGCCAGAAGCGACACATCGGAAGTGACGTGTATGTGATCACGCTCACCGGCCCCAAGCCCACCGCACACGCAAGCCCGGCTGTCCGCGGTGGAGCCACGCGAGGGGACAGCACTCCTGCCCGACCCCGTCTCACCCTCAGGAGCGGCCACCACATGTCGGCATGAGCGTGGGGACTTGAGCCCACCCATGCTGCTCGGTCCGACTGAGCGTCTGCTGTCACAGCGCTTCCCACAGCGCGCCTAAGGCCGCCCCTCCAGCGAGGCCCCTCCTCAGCACCCTGCATCGGTCACACAGCCCCCTCCGGGTGACTTCTGGTTCGGAAACCTGATCGTGTGACGCCGAGCCCGTGGCCCCAGCCATCTTCAAGACTGAGTCCCACCTGTCTGCACACAGAGGCCCCTAGGACCGGCCGGCCACGCGGCCACCACAGCTCCCCCCAGAAGTTCCAGCGGCTTCCGGGAGACACCAGCTTCCAGCAGGCCCCCCTGAAGTCGCTGCACTCCGGACCCCGGGCTAAACCGATCCACAGAGGGAGGCACCACGTGCTCTGCGTCCCCTCTCACCACCATGGAGGACCCGCCAGCCTCCGCATGCACCTCACAAAGGCCGACCCCAAAAGCCTGGGGCTGTGACTGCCGGCTGAAACCGGTGGGTTCAGAGCCTACCCCCGGCCTGTTGGTCAGCTGGCAAATGTCCCCGCGAAATTTGTGGGAAAACTCTAGAAACCTCCGGAGGAGAGGGCCCGCTGTCAGCTCAGCCCTTGGCAAAGTGTCATTCTCAGCAGGGCGTCAGGAGACTAGCTGCCCAGCAGGGCGAGGCCAGGCCGCCCCCGGTCCTCGCATCACCCGACGGCCTCCTCTGAGGACCAGTGAGCTCCCGGGCCTCTGTCCCCGCGCTGAGCCCCCATCAGGTGTGAGGAAGGTGAGGCCACGGGCTCCCGGAGGAAACGCAGGCACCGGCAGACGCCGCAGCGGGACCCGTCTCGCACAGCACCGCGCACAGCGCCCCGCACGCCGCGGGAGGCGGCACGCGCACCCACACCAGCCCCGGCAGGGGCAGCAAGGCGGGAGCGAGCGGCTCAGAAGTCGGCGCTTCCAGAGGTGCCAGACCCTGGCGTGTCCCATCGCACAGTACGACAGGACAGAGACTGCCAGGGCCGCGAGGATGACTCTGGGCCGAGGACGTCTCAACACTGGCATCTCACTCACTGCGTCCCCAGCGTCCTGGGGCACGGGGCTACGGGAACACGGAGAACGGCCTGAGCACAGCGTGCCCAGCAGGGCCCCCGGCAAGCAGCTGCGGTGACCACATACTGCACGGACAGAGACGCGGCAGGAGGTCCCTCGGGCCGAAGGCCAGAGCGAATGCGTCAGGGTCACAGATGAACCAGCAGGCTCCACTCTGCAGACGCGGCAGTGGGGTCGACCGCGGTTCTGTCCGGCGGCCGAACGTGGGCGGTTTATTTCAGAACAGACGCCTGGGAAGCGCTCCGCTGGAAGAGCGTCAGGTCGTCTCCAGAGAACAGAGGCGGTCGCAGACTCTGAAGCGTACCCGACAGTCAGTCGCCAGGTGAACGAGCCGACCGGGCATGGGCCGGCAGAGACGCCGAGGCGGGGGCGGTGCTCCTCCCTCCTCCAAAGGACGGTGCCCCTGGGTGCGCCAGGCTGCCCGCGCCTCCCGATGCAGGACCCAAACCCACTCCGGGCGATGTGCTCTTGTCGTCACTGTAATGCAAGCCATGTGCTGAATCCGTGTTGCGTGGAGCCCAAGGGGGGGCCAGAGGTGGTGGCTCCGCACTCGGGGCTCAATGCCGGCGCCCTGTGGCATGCCGATGCGGGCGGCGGGACCCCAGCTCAGCGCACTTCGCTGCTACGGGGGTCTAGGGAGTGACATAAACGGGCCTGTTGCCACAGCAGTCTCTCCCATCCTTCCCGGACTGCCAGACGGTACCCATACCATCTGTGAAACCCGACACGAGACGGGCAGCAGACAGAGCTTGAAGCCACCACTGGTGCTTGCTGCGGTAGGCGGCACCACTACAGGGCGGGGTGTGCAGTGCTTTTTTACTTGAACTTACACTTGCCAAATTCCCTTGCCTCAAAAGTAAATAAGTGAGAAATAAAAGGGAAGAGAAAGTGAATCGTCTCGTAGTTACAAACTTACACCTGCTGCCCTGTAGAACCACAGCAATGTCTCACATACCGGAACCCTTCAATCATTGAGGGCTCAGAACGAAACAGAAACAACGAACCTGACTACAAAGGAATAACAAACGCGCTAAAGCAGCTCTGTAACACAGGACTCTGACTGTGTAAAGATAAATTCAAAGGCAACTGCGTGCAAACATAACACTCTAGCTAGTAGGTTTGTTTCTCACAGGAACATGGATGGGCAATTCTCAGCCCTACTTTCTGAGTCGTCTAAGACTGAGCAATTAAGTAAGTGTATTTAATTAAGCACAACAAGAGCCAGACTTAGAGGGGAGAAGGACAACGAGCCCTGTGAACTGGAACTGGAGGTGGCAGCGTGAGCTGACAGTTTCACACAGGTATACAGATCCAGAAATTGATACAGATGTGCACGATGCATACCCACAGGTGTTTCCTAGCTCTGCCCACTGAGAAGCCGAAAAGCAGTGACATTCCAGGGGCTACGAGCACACCCGCACCCAGGCCTGTGTCTAAACACCACCTTCTACATCAAAAGGAACTAGCACTCCTTAGAGAAATGACTGCTTGCAGGCAAAGCCGAGGCAAGTACCAGCTGAGCCTGGAACATATGGTGGCACCAAGAAGCAAGGAAGTGCTCAGAAAGGCTGGGGACTGCTAAGAGGACCCCGAAGCCAACCCACATGTGCTCCTAAAGCCCAAATCTGGACAATCAGAGCAATGAAACAAATGACAGTAATGGATTATAATCTGTAGAATAAAAATGAAATGTCTATACCAACATAAATAATCGGATACACAGAAAAATAGGAAGGAGAGAAGTTTCTCACAGTAGCATCCCAACTAATATATGTGGAAGGTATAATGGAAATGGGAAAATCACCATTTGGCAAATATGATATGAATAATTGTTTCAGAAATCACTCACTTGTGGTCGCTAAAATCAGTGACAGGCAGCATGGTTAGAAACAAGACAGTGGCATAGTCTCAAAGTATCTCCTCACAAGCCACTTATTATTTACAAAAGAAAAATGGTAACTTCCTGATAGAGACACCTAGTAGATGCCACTTAAAAACGTGTGACCAGTTAGTGATGGAACAAATTGGCATCAGGTGCCTACTGATAAGATGCACTGAAAACACTTTCATTGCTGAGGTTTTCTTATCAAAAATACATTACTTAAAATTAATCATGAGGAAACATCAGATAACCCAAACCGAGGGGCTTCTACAAAATAACTGATTCATCAAAGTCAAAGCAAGACTGAGGAATTGTTCCAAGTAAAGATTAAGAATATGAGGATGGTCCTGGATTGGACCCTGTAGAAGAGTAAAGTTAGATAACTGAACGAATCCTGTATATTCGACTGCGGCTTCGTATTAGCGTGAATTTCCTCAGTTAGCTAAATGTGGTAATGGAAGAGGCTAACTAACGTTTTGGGGAATCTAAGCAAAAGGTACGGCGTAAATCTCTGTGCTCCTTTTGTGACATTCCAGTAAGTCTCAAGTAATTTTCAGTCTGGGGGCCCAGACTGCCTGGGTTTAATCCCGTCCTCACCGGCAGCGGAAGGTGGGCGAACGCCCTCATCTTCCTGCGCCATCGCGTCATCAGCAGCGCCCTCGTCACTGCGTCGCCTGAAGGGCTGAACGGTTTGAAGCACTGCAAACAAAGCGTGGCGCCAGCGAACGCCCGCAGACCCGCCGCCCCGCCCGCCGGGACGGGCGCGGCAGGGAACAGCCCCACGGGGCCCAGCCCGGTCCCGGCCTCCGCGGTCCCCTCAAGACCAAGCTGTGTCTGGCAGGACTTGAAAGTCACGAGTTTTTCCAAGGAAAGAGACGACGCCGTGCAAAGTGACTCAAGAGGCCGCGAATAAAGGCACCTCGCGCGTCCCCACCGCTCCCTCCCGCGTCGGGGTCCCGCGCCCTCGCCTGCATCTCACCTCGAACGCTCGCCGGGAGCGACTTCCGGTCTCGCAGTGTTGCCATAGCGACACGACTCTTTCCGCGTATCCGGACCCGCTCCGTGCAGCTCTTAGGTCCCGCCGGCCGGAAACGGGAGCCGACCTTCGGGTTCCGGGCTCCTCCGCCCCTGTCCCGCCCCAGCCGGTGCACCGGTGCCAAGCGGCGCGCGAGGGTCCCCTCCCACCCGACTCCAGGCGGGGTCAGCCGAGTGAAGAGGGCCCCGTACCATCGTCGGGTGGCGGGGTGGAGAGGAAGCGGCTGAGGCTTCCCCAGCTGAGCCCAGGGCCACCAGGACCCGAGCGCCGCAGCGCCCCGGTCTAGGAGCGCG
>CM053506.1:107206099-107268825 GCA_028627145.1 Eidolon dupreanum
AGGGTGGGCCTCGGTGGGGGGCGCCGCCCCGGGCCGGGGGGACCACGGGGCCGGGACCGGATGCGCGTGGGCGGGCGGGCGGACTGCAGGCGGCGCGGCGCGCACCTCCGCGCGCGAACCCCGGAGCCGGGCCGGGAGGTGCGGCGTCGCGCGGGGTTCCCTCCAGCCGGGAGCGCGCCGGGCGCCTCCACTCGTCGCAGGCAGGCGGCAGCCGGGCCCCGGCAGCGGCGGCTCGGAGACCAGTGCGTGTGCGCTCACGAGCTGTGCGCTTTGGTTCGCGTGTTCAGTTATACGTTAAAACAAGAAACAAAACCACCTCTGCAGGCGTCCTGGTGCTCAAAGTCACCAGGTCTGGACCCAGCTGTCCCAAGTGAAGATAAACCGTGCTCAGCCCGCCTGGCGGAGCACCGCTGGACAGTCTCCTGCGCGCCGGTGGTCCCGCCCTTGCTTGTACATCTGTGTTTTCTCGACCTGGATGGTATGCCTGCTGGTCCCCAAGCTTGTCCTGCCAGTGCTGGACAAACGTCCCAACCTAGGCAGCCGTAAGAAAGGCTCTGCTTTAGGAAGCAGCTCGTGGAGCAAGGTGCAGGAGGTATTAAGAATCAGAGATCAATAACCCAAAGCCATGGGGCATGGAGGATGAAGTCCCATCACTGCTCAGACCCCACCTGACAACCGCGGTGTCTGCCTGGAGGAGCCAGAGGGGCCCGGAGACCTTTAATATGCTGTGACTGAGCGCGGGTTCAAATCCAGCTCTGCCCCTGCCTTGTTACAACTTTCCGGGACTCAGTTTGCTTCTCAATAGAATGCGGATGACACTCTCCTTTCCCAGTTGCATTGTGGGGGTGGGGGGAGAAACACGTGAAAGACACAGTGCTGGTTCGTCCCCAGGAAAGGTTTCTGGGGTGCCTGTGAAAGCCTATAGGACACCCCGTTTCAATGACTATGAGCACCCCTTACTGTCTGTGTCCCTAATCCTGACCCATTCTTACCCTAAACCTGACCCCAGCGCTAACTCCAAAGGTTGCCCCAGGCACAGCCTGGCTTTGCTTGCCGTGGAAGGCTGGCTTCTACTGCCCTCTAGTGGTCACATGTATTTTCCCAGCTCCTCCAGTCTCGCCAAAAACGCCAGCCGGAACTGACCCTCTCTCCTGAGCCCCAGCTGAGGCACCCAGGGTGCTGGACCCAGAGGTGCAGTACTCACCTGTCCCCACACATTACACAGCCAGCAAGACTGGATGCCCGTGGTAGGCCCTGCCAACAGCCCAGATGCTCACCACCCTGCCCGGGGCCACATCACGTCACGTGGGGCTGGCCCCCACTGCCCCTCTGTGGTCTGCCATCCCATCGTCTTGGCCTCCCTTGGGGCCCCTTAGCCATGCCCCCACCCAGCAGCCCAGTAGCTGCCCATGGGGAGGAAGGGACATGCTGGCCCACAGAGCCCTTGGCGCCTGTCTCTGCCCCACTGCCCCTCTCCACGGTGCCCTCCAGAGGCTCCCGCCTCCTAAGACCACCGAGGCCAGCACTGACATGCAGTAGCCTCAGCCCCCTCTACAGCCTTCTGCCTGCAGCTCTGGTCACTGCTGTCCACTGAGCTCCCCAGCCAGGCTCCCCACGGGTCAGGCCGGACTCCATGTTCTCCCAGGCGGCCTTCCCTGACCTGCTCACCGTCCTCCTGGTCAGACCAGACTTGCACCCTCCACTCCCCAAAGCCCTCTGCCCACCCTGTGAGACAGGTGTCCTGCTCCCCTGTGGTTGTCGGGCCTGTGAGCTGTGTCCAGCCTGTGGCATCCCAATGCCAGACCACGTGTCAGTGTCCTGGACCATAACAAGTGACCATAGACAACTGTCCCAGAGACCACGAGTCCAAAATCAAGCTGTCTGCAGGGCTGCGCTCCCGCCGAAGGCCTGAGCCGGATCCGCCCGCCTCGTCCAGCAGCTGCTGGCTGACTGGCGGTTTTTGGTGTCCCTTGGCTTGTGGACACATCACGCCCATCGCTGCCTCTGTCATCGCAGGGCCCTCCTGTGCATCTGTGTCTTTACAGTGGGACTCACACTCCTGGTGCCGGGAGCGGACCTCACAGTCAAGCCCCCCTGCAGGCCTCTCACAGACGCCCAAAAGACAGGGATGGGGCAGGAGGCGGGGGGGGGGCAGGGCCGGGGCACTGACCTGCGTGGCTTTGAGCAAGTCACTTCCCCCGAGGCAACGACTTCACCTGCCCCTGCTCCCCGGGGCCTCTGCCTGGGAAGACAGCTCCAGAGGGTGTGGCTGCAGGAACTCCTGGCAGAGTGCTAGGGAAATGGGGATCCAGGTGGGGGTTCCGTGGAGCTGTCCTTCACTCCCCCCATCTGTGCCAGGCCCTGGACGGCCCACCGGAGGGCCCCTGTTCCCAAGAACAAGGGGTGCCCTGTGGACCAGGAGACAGGCTGGGGGCAGGGGAGGGCATCCTCACAGCCCCACTCCAGGAAGGGATTTGGTGGGGAGGACAGTGCTCTGGAAGGGATGAGGGGACTCGGGGTTCCAACACGGCCGTTTCCCAGAGGTCAAAGCCTGGAGGCACAGACAGGGCCGTCAGGTCCCACGAGGGTCCACTGAGGGATGTCCCCATGGTGGACCCCGAGCGGAACACCTGGCCAGTACGATCCCCGCAGCCATCTTTAACAGGGGATGGGGTGGTGCCACCTTCTCTGTCATCCCACTCACTGCGTGGGAGGTGACCCCAGGGGACTCATGGCTCGTCCACGCTGGGAGCTGACCCCCAGAGACCATGAGGTCCACCCCTCAGGGGTGAGAATGTGGGACCCAGGTGGGAGAAGCAGCCAAGAGGTTCCGCGGCCCGGGGCAGGCCCTGCCCGCCTCGCCGGCCCCGCCATGAGGGCACCGGCCCTGGCCGGGCTCAGCCGAGCTGCAAGCGGGTGCTGAGTCACCGGGGCGGGGGGCCTGCGGTTGGCCCCGGAAGGGATGCCCAGACCTGGCACAGAGCCCGGCCCACTCCCTTGGCCCCTCGCCAAGGGCAGCTGATACCCTCCCGCCCTCCTCCCCGAGAAACGCCACCACACCCATGTGCCAGGCAGGGGCTGGGGTCAAGACCTCTGTCCCCCAGGGCTGAGTAGCTTCACACTGATTCAGGGGGTGGGGCGGGGAGCTACAACTTCAGATACCACCAGGGAGGGGTGGCCTAGGCGAGCTGAGCCCAGCGACTGGAGAGCAAAACCAAAGAACAAGGTGGCCCACACCTGGGTCACAGCTGGACCTGACGAGCGTAAGGTCGGGGAGAGGCGGGCAAAGCAGGGTCAGGTGCACACACTGCGTTAGCGGGGTCACCAGGCAACCCACCTGAGTGGGTGAGACCTGAATGGCCTGCACGGGAGGAGAGAAAGCTGGACCAGGGACCAGGAAGCGACACAGGTGCCCTGGGGCCAGGCTGGTGGCTCCTGTGCGTGGAGGTGCTGCTGCTACTCGAACGCCTGTCCCTCCCTCACCTGCACTCGCCGCGTGCCTGCTCTGTCCCAGAAGGTGGCCCAGCCCCGGGCGGTGGTGGCCCGGGACATACGGTGCTGCAGGGCCTGCTGGGCCCGGACACGGAGCGAGGGGCGGACGCCGGGCCCGGGCGCGGAGCGAGGGGCAGAGAGGAGGCTGGGGGGGACGCCGAGGAGGGTCGTGGGAGGGGGCGGAGCACAGGAGGCAGTCCCGCTGGGTGGTGGGGTGTCTTGGAGTTACCATCTGAAGACGGCCTTGAGTGTGGACAAGGCCACTGCCCGGACGGGTATGGACAAGGACGAGAAGGGGGTGGGACCGGGCCCCGTGCGAGGGAGAGCCGCAGGGGCAGACCCGGGCGGAGAAGCCCTGGAGACCGAGGGCGGGCCCAGGGGGCAGTGGGGTGGCGACCAGCCGTGGGCCCTCACGCGAGGCCTGGGAAGCGGCCACCGCACGTGGGGGGCAGGGCTGGAGGCCGACACAGGCAGCCTGGGGCCGTGCGTTTTCACAGGCGTCCCCACCCCCCGCAGGGTCCCCACCTGAGGAGGCTCCGTGCAGTGCCGGGTTCGGCCAGCAGCCTCAGCTGCCTCTGACCCGCCGTGAGCCCCCTCACCTGGCGAGGAGGTGTAGTTGCAGGTACCTTTGGCTGCCTTCAGACATGCAGGGGTCAGGGGAGCTGGCCACTGCCAGCAGAGGTCGTGTGGCCACCAGCTCTGTCCCGGACCCCATCTCAGGAGACCGTGGGCGCTGGGGGCCAGACCCAGCCAGGGAGGGGTCCCCCCGACGTTGGTGGTGCTTCTGGCCTCCAGTCCTTCACCCTGCCCCCCCCCACGGCTTCTTAGTGACACCTCTCTCAGGCCAGAGCTGGGGACAAACATTGGTAGGCAAGGTGGATGGGCACAGGAAGGTGACACCCCACAGCCGCTGCCCCTGAGCTGTGGAGTGTCGCTCGCCTGTGCTTGTGGGAAGGACAGGAAGTGCAGCAAAGGAGGACAGGCCTGTGGACAGCAGAGGAGCTGTCCACTGGGAGCCTGGGCTGGGTGGCCTCCAGGAGGCGGGAGGGACTCCAGGGACCAAGGCCGGAAGGGCAGCCTGTGGGGCCTGGAGGGGGCAGGTCCGGGGCGTGAGGGGGAGGGTGCAGAGGGGAGTGAGGGGCTCCCAGTGGGAAACACAAAAGGACAGCTCCAGCCCCGCCTCCTGCTCCCCCATGTCCCAATTCCACCCCCAGGGCCTAGATGGGCAGAGAGAGCCCCGAGGACCCGGTAGCTGCTGCTGGGATCAAGGACAGGAAGTGCAGCCAGGGGGGCTAGACCCAAGGGGCTTGGAGAGCAGGGGAGGCTCAAGTGTCAGGGCCACTCCCAGTCCAGCCTGCAGCCCCTCCAAGGGACAGAGGTGAGTCCCCGCTGGCCTCGCAGGGCCAGTGGCCTCCAGAGCAGCCCAGGCTCCGGGCACCCTACAGCCTTCATGCCAGGTGAGCCTGCCCCCGATGCCCCTCGCCGAGGCCTTCGGCTTGAGGCTGGTGGCCACCCACAGGGGCTCCAGTGCCGTGGGGCAGGGGGCCGGGCAGGGGGAGGAAGGGGGACCTGGGGAGGCCCCTACCTGGCGCCGCCCACTGCAGTCTGAGCATGGAGCAGGCTGACCCCATGCACTCATGTTTGTGATTCTGAGAGTCACAGAGCCACAGTGGCGTGGGGACACTTCGTGGACATCCTCGTGCAAACGGAAGCCAGACCCCACCTCCCACCACAAACAAAAAACCTCTCAAAATGGACCGACGACCTAAACGTAAGAGCCGAGACTAGGAAACACAGGTGCATCTTCATGCAATCGGCGACTGGCTAGGGCCCCAAATCAGCCACCAAAGGAGCAAAGACAGAGCTCGTGTGGCTCAAAGGGCCGTGTGAGGGGGCGCAGACAGCTCCCCGAGAGCAGAGCAGAGATGTGCACCTCCCGATGCCGAAGAGGGTCCAGGACGTTCAAACCCAACCAGAGAGACAAATGACCCCATTTCAAAGATGAGCAAAGAACTGCAACAGACATTTCTCCAGAGAAGACAAAGAAGCGACCGATGAGCAGCCGAGAAGAGGCTCGGGCGCTTAGCTAGTAGGGAGCTACGGTGAGATGCCACCTCACACCCGCCAGGATGGCGTCAGTGTAGGAAAGGGGAAGACGCGATGTCAGGATGTGGAGAAACAGGAACCCGTGGGCTGCCGCTGGGGGTGTCAGGGGCACCGCCACAGAGAGAAACAATCTAGCGGTTCCCCGAACAGAATGACGGCGGCGTGAGCCAGAGCGCCCCCCAGCCCTGTGCCTGAGACAGGGAAAACCCACGCCCTGCGGGAACGGCGTGGGAACGCTGTTTACAGCCACCGAAGCGGGGGCCTGGCCCACGTGTCCAGGAACAGCGGACGGCGAGGTGGTCTGTCCACACGGCGGAGTGTTATTGAGCCGTCAACAGGAGGGGAGAGGCGGAGGCTGCCACAGACCTCGGAAACCCCGAGCAGGTGCAGGAAGCCGGCCACAAAGGCCACGGAGGGCAGCTCCTTTGACGTGACGCCCCCCAGAACGGGCGGATCCAGACACAGCCGCCAGAGGATGGGGGAGGAATGAAGGGGGACCATTCGATTAATGAGTGTGACGCTCCAACCCCTGCCCAACACAGACACCCCCAACCCTGACGTCCCCAAACCCGCAGCCCCCACACCCCCACCCCTAATGGCCACACCCGACGCCCACCCTGGGCAGAGAGTGCAGACCAGTCAGGGCGGCCGGCTGGCGGGGCGTGGGGTGCGTGAGTGGGCGGGAGGGGCTTCTGCTGCCGAGCTGGCCCTGCGGTTGACACGTAGGTTTTTCCAGGAGCCTGAAGAGGTTCCGGGGAGCAAACTGAGGGGAAGGCGAGGGGAGTGGCTGGACACCCCGGCCGGCCGTGGGGCCGGGGTGCCCCGGCTGGAGGACACCCTCCGTCCCGGCTGGCCTCGGCCATCGGCCTCCGCAGCTCAGAGTCGGGGAAGGTGTGGCCGAGGCGTGCGGCGAGAGTGGAAGCCAGCTGTGACAGTTATGTCACCTGGTCCCTCAGGAGCCTGGCCCCAGGGCAGGGATTGTAGCTTGGCTGGGATGTCCATCCCGTGATTCAACTTTCTTCAGCTGACGGGGCCTGTCCTGCCCCACCCCTGTCCATGGGGTGGTGGCAGCCGGTGCTGGGTGGCACGGGCAGGCCTGGAGTCCAGTGGGGTTCTCGGAGCTTGAGGATGGGGGTCAGCATGGCTCCATCAGCCCCAGCAGCTTCCTCGGCACCCAGACCTGGCTCTGGGTAGGAGCAGGCCTGTCCCACTGCCTTCCCTGGGGCGCTGTCCATTCGCTCCTGCCCGCAGGCACGGAGTAGGCCCCCCTCCAGTCCCTTCCCAGGGACAGAGGCTGCTGTGGAAGGCAGGGCATGACCCCAGGAGCCCCGGCTGGCTGTGGAGGGAAAGGACAGTCCTGGGGGCCCCTTGGAGCGCATTCCAGGGCCTGCCCAGACCTGCGGCTGTGACTTCCAGTCATGGGAAGCCAGGCAATGCGACAGACTGGCCCTGTGGCCTGCGGGCTCCTGGGCCGTGGGCGAGGTCCCCCACGGCCATGCTGGGCGGTCCTGTGAAACCAGCCCCGAGCCAGGGTGGTTACACCTCCCTGTCCCCCATCCCCTTCCCTTTCGGATGGCGGGGGGCAGCCCGGATGGGGGGCAGCCCAGGGCCAATGGGGGAAAGCAGCCCTCGGTGCCAGGTCCCGGGTGGGCACCTCTGGCTCTCCCCACCCTCCCCTGCCCCTCACCCACTCCTTCCCAGCTGTATTCTGGGCTCTGGGCCCTGGGAGGGGACCGAGGACCGAGGATGGGGGAGGTGGAGGTTCAGAGCTCTCGGGGAGGCGCCCTGTGGGGCTGTGTAGGGATCAGAACGGGGACGCCTGAGCCGGGGTACAGATGCTGGGTGGCCCCGTGCAGCCTGGCCGATGGCTAAGCACTCAGATGTCGAAGGGGGCGTGGGAGTCCCGGGGGGGAGGTGTCAGGTGTGCAGGGCCCTGCCCCCTGCGGGGCCCTGGTCTGGATGAGGCCAGGCCTTCCTGCCCTCCTCCGATGATCAGCAAGCTGGTGTCCCGCGAGGGCCCATCCTCCCCACACACCAGCAACCATCGCTCTGGTCCCCCCCTCAGTCAAAACCTATGGCCTGGAACATTCCGCCAGGATGCGGGCTGGACAGCCGGTGCCTGACCGGTCCTCCCTCTGTGTCCCTGTGAGGGGCGCCCCTGCCTCAGCCCTGGGTGGGCAGCGGGCTGGCCCCGGGGCCCGTACGGGCGGAAGACCACGCAAGAGGAGCTCCGGGTCTGGGGGACGGTCCCCCCATCGCAGGGCAGTCCCTGGCTGACTGCCTGCAGCTCGCCCAGCAGGCCCGAGGAGACCCCTTCTGCGGGTCTGGGGCCAGGGCCGGTCCAGGCACCCCTCAGATCACTGGGTGGGGGTGGGGGAGTGCTTCAGAGCCAGGAGCAGACCCAGCCCTGGCCTTAGGGAGGCCGGAAGGGGGGCGGGACACCCCAGCCCCACAGCGGGGCGCAGGGATGCTGGACTCTGGGCCAGGAAGCCACACCGCGGCTTCGCCCCCACCTTCCCTGTGCTGGGGTGCCCACAGGACCCTGGGGGCCGCCTTCACCCATGTGTGCTGCACCCCGTTCTGGACCATTCTGGATACCTGGGATCTTTGTGGTAAAGCCCAGAGCCACCAGTGGCTCAGCCTCCCGAGGCCTCAGGAGACTTGGGGTGTCCTTCCAACTTGGTTAGGTGGAAAGGGGTCCTGTGGTCCCAGTAGGAGGCCCCCTGGCTACCAAGAGCCACACACGTTGGTGCCTCCTCAAACCTTAGCGCTTTCCGCGTCGCTGGTGAGAAAAGGGGCTGGAGCACCTCGCCCCGCCCCCACGGCCCTGTCTGCCGGGGTGGGGGTGGGGAGACCGTCCCGGGGGGCCCGGCCATCTGCCCCCCACCCCCACCCCCACGTCCCAGTTCTGGGTGCGCGAGGGGAGGAGCCGGTTTTATCTGCCTTCGCAGGGCGGGGAGCCACCCAGGGAAACGGAAGTTCAGAGCAGGTGCTGGCCTCGCCCAAGATCCCCCAGGCCCGCAGGCCGGCGGCCTCCCAGCGCCAGCCGGGAGCAAGCGCAGGTCTGCATGGGAGCGCAGACCCCACGCGCCCCGGGGAGGGAGGCCTGACCGCGGGGCCCGAGGCGGGGACCCCCCAGGGTTCGCGGGCATCTGGCGGCGTGGGGTGCAGGTGGGTGCTCGCGGCCCCGGCGTGGAGTACAGGGAAAATCTGCCCGGAAGGTCGCCAGACCTGGCCGCGCTTGGGAGCCAGCGCGCGGACGGGGGCGGAGGGGCGGGAGGAGGCTGAGCTGGGCGGCCGCACCCGAGGCGCGGCGAGCGCGGGACTGGCGGGCGAGAGGCCCTGTCCCCTCCCGGGGGCCCTGTGGGAGCAGCGCGGACGCGCCGTCGGGGAGCATGGGGGGGCCCCTCGCGCAGCGGCGCGGGGTCCGGGCGGGGCGGCAGGGGCGGCGCCAGCGGCCGTGACGTGCGCGGTGGACGTGCGGCGCGAGCGACCGGAGCGCCCAGGCGCCCCCAGCGCGGGCCCGGCGGCGGCGGCGGCAGAGGCGCGCGCGAGCGGCGGCAGGTAGGCGCGGCCCGGATGCTCCGCACGCGCCGGCGGCCCGGCCCCGCGGCCCCGCGCGCCTCCCGCGTCCGCGCTTTCGCTGCCCTCGCCCCTTCCCACGCCGGGTTCGGGGGCCCCGGGCGCGGACGAGTCCCTGCGCCCCGGGGGCCCGTCCCCGGCGCCCCTCCGACGGGCGGCCCTCGGGGACCGGGCTGCGGCGGGGAGGCGGCTGCGCCCCGCAGCCCGGGCGGGTCCCGGGTGGAAATAGCTCGGTCCGCCGCGGCCCGAGGGCCGGCTATGTTTGGTGGGGCCCCGTCCCCGAGGGAGTGGGGAGCACCGCGCTACCCACCGGGCGGGGGTAGGGGTGCCCGCAGGGTACTTTTTCGCCTCCACTTCTTGCCGCCAGCCTAGGCACTCCGCCCCACACCCGCCCTGGGGCGGCTTCCAGCCCAGGCTCGGGCGGCCAGGCCGGGGCGGGGAGGCTGGCCCCGGGATTAGAGTGGGCTCTCGGGGCTGCCTCACCAGGTGGGGCCTCAGGGGTCTCAGTTGACTTTTTTGGAAAATGGGTCTATAATGCAGGTCCCTGGAGGCTGCACAGGCCCGTGGCTGGCAGGCCTGAGGGGAAGGGAGGCAGTCAGCCGAGTGCCAGCCACGAGGATGCCTGGAGTCTGGGTGGGGGACAGAGGGGCCCCCCAGAGGGCCAGAGTCCTCCTCTGTCTCAGAGACGCTGAGCGGCACACCCAGAGGTGCCTGGGCGGACAGGGTCACTGTGCGGCGACCATGGCCAGCCCGGGTAGCCTGGAGGACATCAGATGGCAGCTGTCCCCCTCCCTCATGCAACCCAGGCCTGCAGGTTTGGCCAAAGCCACAAGCAGGGGTGGGCGCTGTGTGCGTGGTTGGGTCCCGGGTCAGCCTGTCTCATTGCCAGAACCCCAAGGTCTGAGGTCAGGTGGGTGCTGGGAGAGACGGGACTGGGCCCCATGGGGCGGGTAAGGACTGGGGAGTTATCCCTGTGGTGGGAGGTCTGCCCCCTGGGGACTCTGGGGGCACGGGTGGCAGGTGTGGAGCCTTCCTGCCTAGCGGCCTGTGGTGTGGACGGGGCCTGGGGTGGGCATGGGAGGCCTGGTCCCAAGGTAGGCTCTGTACTGACCCCAGGTGACCTCGGGCAGGGCCTAACACCCAGGAGGCAACCTGGCTCTCTGACTGCAGCTGGACGCCTCAGTCCGGAGGGCAGCTGTGAGGAGGGTCTGTCCACTGGGGGCTGTGTGTGGAGGGGGCCCGTCCGGGAGGCGCTGAGTGGGGAAGACGCCACCCGAAGCCACCGACCCACCATGCTCTCAGGTCGGGCCTGGGGGCACTGGGCACCACGGTGGCGGCGGACAGGGGTCGGGGCTTCTCACAGCTTCGCCTTGGGAGTGCAGACCTCTTCCAGGCCTCCGTCCCCCGCTGTGAGGTGGGCCGTTAGGGGACACGGCCCCTGAAGGGGGAAATGAAGCCGGTCCGCCCTGCGGGAGCCCCGGGACCGCGTGCGGCTCACGCTCAATGAGCCCGGCGCCTGCTGCGCAGACTCCGAGCGGCAGCCAATACGGTAGCGGGGAGCAGGGAGGGGCGCCTACTCCAGGCATTACGGCAGTGGCTCCTCCCTCGGTGCGGTCACGTCCCCCACGTCCCAGCCCGGCCAGCAGCTGCCGCCGGCCGGCTGAGCATCATTCCTTCCCACCCCCTTCCCGGTCTCTACCCAGGTGGGACCCGCCCTGCCCAACGCGGGTCGGACCCCCTCCTGCCCAGCCGGAAGCTGGATTACAGGGCTCACACGGTGGGGGGGGGGGACAGCGGCCGGTGGAGCTCAGGGGCCCGCTGCCCGCCCCCCCACCCCCCGTAGGCATTTTGAGGCAGGGATCCGCGTCCAGCCTCGGCCTCAGCGCACTGGCTGTGCAGTCGAGGGCTGGGACCAGGCGGCCACGTGGACGGCAGGGCAGCCCCCCCCCCTCCCCCCCGCGCGCCTGGCAGGAGCCGGGGGAGGGGAGGCAGCTTTGGGCCTCCACGGCCACGTGGCCCCTCTCACTGCTCTCCGAGCCTTCCCGAGGAGGGGGCTCTGACCAGTAAGCCCACAGACGCCCGCCAGTGTGTGGGCTTTTCCTTGTCACAGTGGGGGATGGTGGGGGGCATGGCTCAGAGCCAGGCGCTGGCCGGGGGTGCAGTGTCCAACCTGGCGAATGGGGCTGGTGCTTCCAGCCCACCCTGGAGCTCACAGGGCACCAGGCATGCCCTGGGGCCGTGGCCAGGGAGGGCCAGGGGCAGACCCCTGCTCAGAGCCCACCTCCCACCTCCCCAGAAGCCCCAGGCCCCTCCCTCCAGTCAGCTCTGGGCAGTCGGTGGGCACTGGGAGTCGTGCTCCCCACCTGGAAGGGGGACAGGCCGCCTGAGCCCCAGGAAGGCGAGTGTCCCAGATCTGCTGTCCCCTGTTTGCACAGGGAGGCTGTGGCGGGGAGAAAGGAGAACGCACCCCCCACTCCCCCAGGGCACAGACGCCTTTTGCCATGGGGGAGCCACCCCAACTGGCTTCGGGGGCCCCGGGGCCCTTTCCTGGGGGGCCAGGCTTCCTGGTATGGGAGGTCCAGGAAGGAACGTAATCTCCCCTTTCCTGCCCTGGCTCGAGCTGGCCTCCAAGGACTGAAGTCCAGCTAGGTGGGTGACTGGCCAGCACCCATGAGCACTGGGACAGGCTGCAGGCTGCAGGGCTGGGGTCACGGGGTCACTGCACTGACACGGACGACAGGGCCTGCCCTGGGGCTGACTGGCCAGACGAGGACCCAAGGTGGGTGAGGGGACCGCAGGGGGAGCAGGCCAGGGTGCCCTGGGGACAACAGCAGCTGGTTGCAGACCTCAGCGGTGGCTGAAGGCAACGGGCTGTGGTGAGGTGGGGTGTTGACGGGACACAGGGTGGAGCTGGACCCTGTCGACACCAAGATGGAACCTGAAGCCGGGGCAGTGCAGGCAGAGCAGGGGCGCAGGGGAGGCCAGGACCAGAAGGGGGGCGGCTGAGGGGCTGGGACCCCCACCCAGACGGCTGGCAGGAGCCTGACGGGCCCTCTGGCATGTGGTCTGCGAGTGGGCCACTCCAGGCCCCCCCGTGCACCCCTCCTCAGCCTGCCTGGCCCAGAAGCGGGCACACAACCCAACCCCACTGGGCAGATCGGCTTTCCGAGGCCCAGTGGGCGGGTTATTTCAGGGCTGAGGACATGGTTCACATGCCTCCCTGGGACGGTAAATGTCACGGAAGGCCAGCCAGCCCACGTGTACCCACCGATGGGCCGGTGCCGCCTCTCCCCGGGTCTAGACTGGGCAGAGGCAGGCCTCACACTGGGCTGGGTTGATGAGGCCATTTTGCTCTTGGGGTCTGGCCCCTTCCCTACCCACCCCGGGGTTGGCAGAGCCCTTCCCCCCCCCCCATTTGCAAATTAAAGCCTCACGCTGAGGGCCAGCCGGGGCCATTCCGCCTGGTGACCCAGGGGTCTGCTGGGAGCACTGCGGTCGGGCCTGCAGGGGCGGGTGGCAGAGGACGGCCCCTCCCCAGGTGAGCCTTGCACGGCAGCCGCGGGGTCCACAGAGGTCCCCTAAACAGTGCGGCACCCTCGCAGCCTGGGGCCTGGCAGCCCACCCCTCTGCCGCACGCTTCTGAGTGCTACTGTCAGGAGACGCCCCACGTCCTGCGGGTGGCCGGCCTGTCTCCTGGGGACCCTGGGAGCCTCAGGGGAGGGTCTGGCCCTTGTGGGCAGTGGACAGAGACCAGGACTCCAAGGTTGGGATGCTGTGACCTGCGTGTAGCAGGAGTGGACGAGCAGCCCGGAGGGAGGCCACTGTGCTTTGTGACCTTGGTGTGCGCAGCTGGCCTGTTCCTGCTGGTTCGGCTCGCCCCCCTCGGCCTTTGCAGGGCTTGCTCCATTTATTTAAAAAGTGCAATGAGTGTAAGGCCACGACCACGCAGGCCGGGATTCTCAGGACAGCCAGCACCTCGGCGCCCCGCGTCCTGAGTCCGGGGTCCCCTGCTCCGCCTCACTCACGTCGGCGCATCACGACGCACTCCTGAAGTTTCGTGCGGTCAGCTCTGTCCCTTCCCGGTTGCTCTGCTTTGCCTCGGACCTGCTGACCCTGACGCCGCGGGGGGCAGGGTCCACGTGCTGCCCCATCCCGTGCACTTCGCCGCGGGTCAAGGTTCGGGCAGCAGGCTGCGGTCCGGCGCAGGGCTCTGCCAGGGAGGGCCCGGGGCGGGGGCCACGCTGGGTCCTGACCCGGTTCCCTTCACGCCTCAGGCGCAGAGCCGGGCCACCCACCCAGGGGGCCGTGCCGGGTCGTCTGCAGGACGGGGGCTCCCCATGCACCTGTCAGCTGTGCCCCCCGGTGGCTGCACGGCCTTTCGCTTCAGAGCACGTGCCGGCCACCGAGGCCCAGCAGCCGTCTGCGTGCTCAGGCCGGGGCGCAGGGGGCGGGGTGCTGGTGCAAGGAGTCTCTGGCTTCCGCGCGGCGCGGGGCCTTTGGCCCCGCCCCGGCCCGGCCGGGAACGGGCAGGCTTGGAGGTGGACTTCTGGCCCAGTGGTGGTGGGCTGTTCCGCTCCAGTGGGCTCTGTCTCGTCATCACCCTGACCGCTAGCTGGCCCCTGGGGCTGGCCATCCCACACAGCAGCCGCCACTCGGAACCACACCAGGGTCCCCAGCACTGAGTCGGGGGCAGAGACGGTACTTTCCCACCTTTGTTCTCCGGGCAGAGGCCCTTCCGTGCCTCACTCTAGACCCGTCCCAGGTCCCCTGTGTCTTAGACGTGGAACTGGGCCACCGGGGGCTGTGCCAGGTTGGGGGTCTGAGGAAACGGGGCGGGGTGGGGCAGGATGGCTGCGAAGGCCAGCGGGCGGGCAGGCGGGGCGCGGGCGTCGGTGCAGGTGCAGTGTCCGTCCGCAGCGGGCAGGTGGCACACCTCGGGTCCTTCCCCAGAGCTGGTCCGCCACTGGTGAGGACACACACGGGCAGCACAGGCCGGACTGACGCACCCAGGCCTCGGACTGCTGGACTCCCCTCGGGCAGCTTCTGTCTGGTGAGGCGGGGGCAAGGCTGGTCGGGGACTGGGGACATCCGGTGCTAGGACCGGCAGCCGGGACGGGGACGAGATGGGAGGAGAGGGCAGGGCCTCCGGCAGGACGTGGGGCCCCCAGCACTCAGAGTGGCTGCACCCGGGCCCCCGTTCCTGGGGTATAGAGGGTGGTCGGGTCTGGGCGGCTACGGGCTGGGGCCGGACGCTCGGCCTCAGTGGGTTAGACAGAGCCTGGGCTCGCCCGAGGCAGATCCAGCAGCAGACAGCACCTTCTGCCCCGGCTCAGCCCCCTGCTCCCCACCCCTGTTCCTCAGCCCTGCCCTTCACCCCCCGCTCCCCCAACCCCGCTCCCCCACCCCCCGTCCCCTTCCTGGAGTCGGAGGCCCCAGAAGAGCTGCAGCCCATGGATGACCAGGGTGGAAAGCAGCGGACGGGGTGGCCCGCTGGAGTCCTCCAGCATGGGCTGGAGGCACAAGGGCCCGTTCTCAGCCCCCGCTAACCCACCTGCCATCGGGGCGGTGCTGCGGGTCCCCCCCATGGCACAGCCTACTGAGCCGGCCCCCCCAGTCTTCCCACCAGCCACTGGGGTCCGCCCTGTTCAGCAGGTAACCTGAGACCCAGCTGAGCCCAAAAAAGCCACTGCCCTTTAGGGCCAGCTGTGTGGCAGCGTGGATGGAGGGGGGAGGGGCTGCCGCTCTCGGTCACCCCAGACCTCGAGCGGTGCCCCAGCATGGGTTGGGGCCAGAGGCGGGCTCTCGGCGGGCGTTGGAGGGAGGGAGCCCAGCCGGTGCCAGCCCCCCGCCGCATCTGTCCCCACGCTGCTGGGCTGTGGCTGCGATGCCCACCTGACAACCGAATGAGCCTGCCCACCTCTCTCTCAGGGACGAGGAACCAGCCTTCCTGGCCATGGGAGGGGCCGTGGTCGACGAGGGCCCAACCGGCGTCAAGGCCCCTGACGGGGGCTGGGGCTGGGCCGTCCTCCTGGGAGGCTTCGTCATCACGGGCTTCTCCTACGCCTTCCCCAAAGCGATCAGCGTCTTCTTCAAAGAGCTCATGCACGAGTTCGGGATCGGCTACAGTGACACGGCCTGGATCTCCTCCATCCTGCTGGCCATGCTGTACGGGACAGGTGCGTGGCCGCAGCCGGGGCGCGGTCCGCCCGGAGGGCTGGGAGGGGCTGGGCCCTCCGCTCAGCGCTGCCCCCTGCTGTCGCCCGCAGGCCCGCTCTGCAGCGTGTGTGTGAACCGCTTCGGCTGCCGGCCAGTCATGCTGGCGGGCGGCCTGCTGGCGTCCCTGGGCATGGTGGCCGCGTCCTTCTGCCGGAGTGTCATCCAGCTCTACCTCACGGCCGGGGTCCTCACTGGTGAGTGGGGGGCCGGGCGGTGAGCGTCAGGGTGGCAGGCCCGCCACCCCTGCCCGGGCGCCAGCCTGTCCCTCCGTCCCCGCCTCTGCCCCGGGCGTGTCAGTTGGCGCCGTGAGCTCTGTGCTACTCACACCGCACGTCGGGGTGGGGTGGAGTGGGGGGGCCGGGACCAGGCGGGGCAGGGCCGGGGCGGGGCGGCGCCTCACCTGCTCGCCCCCCCCCCACCCGCAGGCTTGGGGCTGGCGCTCAACTTCCAGCCGTCGCTCATCATGCTCAACCGCTACTTCAGCAAGCGGCGCCCCATGGCCAACGGGCTGGCGGCGGCGGGCAGCCCCGTGTTCCTGTGCGCGCTCTCGCCGCTGGGGCAGCTGCTGCAGGACCGCTACGGCTGGCGCGGCGGCTTCCTCATCCTGGGCGGCCTGCTGCTCAACTGCTGCGTGTGCGCCGCGCTCATGCGGCCCCTGGAGGCGCCGGCGGGGGCGGCGCCCGCGGCCGGGCCGCAGCGGCCGGCCCGGCGGCTGCTGGACCTCAGCGTCTTCAGGGACCGCGGCTTCGTGGTCTACGCGGCAGCCGCCTCCGTCATGGTGCTGGGGCTCTTCGTGCCGCCGGTGTTCGTGGTGAGCTACGCCAAGGACCTGGGCGTGCCGGACGCGCGGGCCGCCTTCCTGCTCACCGTGCTGGGCCTCATCGACATCTTCGCCCGGCCGGCCGCGGGCTTCGTCGCGGGGCTCCCCAAAGTGCGGCCGTACTCCGTCTACCTCTTCAGCTTCGCCATGTTCTTCAACGGCTTCACCGACCTCACGGGCTCCACGGCCAGCGACTACGGCGGCCTGGTGGTCTTCTGCATCTTCTTCGGCATCTCCTACGGCATGGTGGGGGCGCTGCAGTTCGAGGTGCTCATGGCTGTCGTGGGCACCCAGAAGTTCTCCAGCGCCATCGGCCTCGTGCTGCTACTGGAGGCCATCGCTGTGCTCATCGGGCCCCCGTCCGGAGGTGAGGGCGACGGCCCACCCCGTCCCCAGGAACGGGGACTCACGGTGGGAGGGACCCCCTCCCCTGCCCGGTCCAGGCAGGCCGCCGTGCTGCCCAGCACACGGGGGCCGGCGGGTGTCGGGAGTGAATGGGGACCCCTCAGTCCAGTGTGGGAGGGGCTGGCAGCCTGGGCCAAGGGCAGGCGCACACCCAGACCCCCTGGCCCCTCAGACAGAGTGTCAGCGGGAGCCGCGGGCCCGGGCTGACGCTGTCCCCTTGCAGGCAAGCTCCTGGACGCGACACATGTGTACCAGTACGTGTTCATCCTGGCGGGGGCCGAGGTGGTGGCCTCCTCCCTGGTGCTGGTGCTGGGCAACTTCTTCTGCCTCAGGAGGCGGCCTGCCGCTGCCGTGGAGGAAGCACACAAGCCCCCCGCGGACGGTGGCGTGGACTCGCGGGAGGTGGAGCACTTCCTGAAGGCGGAGCCCGAGAAAAACGGGGAGGTGGCGCACACCCCCGAAACCAGCGTGTGAGCCGGCGCCAACGGGGTGCAGGGAACCGGACAGGCGGTCGAGGCTCGTATTTATTTCACAAACAGGACTCGCTCGGGCCGGGCCACCCGCTCAGCCCGGCGGCACGTCATCACCTGATCAGTGTTTTTCGGGGGACGTGGCGGGTGGGAACCATGTCACTCCAAAGCGGATCTGTGGTGAAGCCAAGCCGCGAGGTTACAAGCCGTCTACACCGGGCACCCAGCCTGCCAACCCCGGAGCAGCCCGGAGCCCACCGCTGGGCTCCAGGACCTAGACGCCCACGCTTCAGGCTTCAGAGACAACGTGACTTTAATCAGCAGAGGGGCTGGGGACCCTGCTGAGACGGCCCCGCCCCGCCAGCCCCCACCCGGCGCCCCTGCCCGCCCTGAGTGTCTAGGGGACCGAGGTCCCGCCTTGACCCGCGGTAAATCTGCGTGTGGGCGAGGTCTGCCTACCCTTCACCCCCAATCTACTTTGTCGACAAACGTCGGAGTGGGTCCGCTCCTTGCCAGTGCGTCCGCCTCCTAAGGGCTTCTAGTCTCGGGCCCGGCCGTGCGGGGCCCCCGGGCGGCTCAGAGCCCCGCATGGGGCCCTGGCCAGGGCAGGGCAGACGCCACCACGCCTGGGAGCCCCTCCAGGGTGCGGCCCGTGAGCCGAGACGGGTGTGCTTTTCGCTCCCAGGCGTGTGTGTGAGGACAGTGCTCGTCCTGCCTTCCGTTTATTCACGCCCCAGTGGGCCGACAGTGGCTCTACACGGCCAGTGCGGCGTGGGGGTCCGTTCCCCGTCCTCACCAGCTCTGCTGGCTCCACCCCGAACCTGGCACCCACCTGCCGTGCTGGCGGCGGTGGTCCGTGTGGCTGGGAGCCTGGTCGGAGGCCGCGGGGCCGCATCAGTAGGTGGTGCGTCGGGGGCGCTGGGGCCGGCAGCGGGTGCCCGGGCGGGCGGGGTGCAGCCGGAGAGACGCCACGTCCCTGCTCCTCTGCAACGAAAAGCAAGCGCGGCCTCACGCCAGGGCCCCGGGGCCACCGGTCTCCCGCCCCCCGTCCCCGTCCCCGAGCCCTGCGAGTCGCCGGCCCGGCTCGTGGCCCCGCCCGGCCCCGTGGCTCCCGGACTCTGCCTGCCGTTTGCGGTTTTCTGTCCCCTTTGCCGGGGCCTGGACTAAGGCAGCACAGGTGGTCGCTGGGGGCGAGGCACAGCCTGCCTCTGCCGAGGCATGTAAGGTGGGCCACGTGGGGCCGCTGGGCAGAGCTGAGACGCCAGCCCTCCACCTGTCAGCTCTCAGAGGGCCAGTCCTACCTGTAGCCCCAAGCCTGGCTGTCTGTAGCCACCGGGGGCAGCCTGTACCCCCCGGCTACCCTGGGGGCCATTCACACCCGCTCCCTTCACTCCTGGTGTGTGTACCCGGCCCAACTGCTGCCAGTCATGTGAGTTACTCCCGGCTTGCTGATTGGCCGAGTACCCCACTGGCATCTCCCCTTACTCTCATGCTGAGCTGCCTTCCCCCCTGCTGGCCAGAAGCAGCAGAAAGTGGGTATCCCATGCTGTTTCTATATCAGCACCCAAAGGGCCTGGCCCCCATGTGAGGACCAGCAACTCCCAGAAATCACATTTTGGGGACACTATTAAATGATCCTACAATGGTCGACATGTCTGCACTGCTCCCCTGGGACCGCGGTCCACGCAGTCTGAAGTGGGCGAGAGCCAGCTCCCCACATCCGGCCCTCAGTGACGTGGGCCGGATGCTACATGCCCATCACGGAAGCAACACTGCTGGCTGGTGACGAGGCTGGACTAGAGAGAGGCTGACGCTTGGGGCCAGGCAGAGGGTCAGCATAGACTCCTCTGCCTAGTTTTCTGGTTCCAGATGTTTCCGGGTGTGCCCAAGACATGAAGACAGGAAACTCTTTGTTCTCAGGAAGCAGTGGCCCCCAAGGGCCCTAAGAGCCCTCGAGGCAGCCAGTGCTCAGGGGGCTGGGAGCACGGAGGGGCCTGGCCCCTCCCTCCAGATGCCCCCCGCAAAGAAGGCTCATACCCTGCACCCTGTGAAGACCCTCCAGTGGTGTGGGTGCCCGTGCTGACCCTGCCCTCTGTGGAAAAAACATACACATCACCCCAGAAACCCAGGGGTACACAAGCGGGCACCCGGGCTGCTGCCCCTACCCTAGCCAGACCCAGGGCACCTGCCACACACACACTTGGGAGGGACACCCCGGACACGTGTGGCCCCCAGTGGGGTGAGTGGAGGCTGAGCACCCAGCCAGGCCCGGGCCTAGGGGCGGGGCTGTGTGTCAAGAAGACAGGCGGGGGAGGCCCTCCCGCACTGACGGGCGGCGGGGGCGGGAGCTCGACAGGAGGGCCCCTCCTCACAGGTAGCAGTGCAAGGAAGCCCAGCGCAGCTTCCACTGACATTCTGGCTGATGAGGTGTGAGCAGGCTGGGGTAACACCCCACGGGGTACAAACACAAGGGGTGAGGCCGAGCAGGAGCCCAGCCCTTGCCCAGAGCCTGAGGGATGCCCAGGCCCAGCCAGACTGGTGGAGAGCAGGAGGGGTGGGGTCACGCCTGCCCCGCCTGTGCGGAGACGTGCCTGCAGCCGGCGCACACTGCCTGGTGCAGCATCCTGCCTGCAGCCGGCGCACACTGCCTGGTGCAGCATCCTGCCGGCAGCCGGCGCACACTGCCTGGTGCAGCATCCTGCCGGCAGCGGGCACACACTGCCTGGTGCAGCATCCTGCCTGCAGCCGGCGCACACTGCCTGGTGCAGCATCCGGCAGCGGGCACACACTGCCTGGTGCAGCATCCTGCCTGCAGCCGGCACACACTGCCTGGTGCAGCATCCGGCAGCCGGCACACACTACCTGGTGCAGCATCCGGCAGGGGGCACACACTGCCTGGTGCAGCATCCAGCAGGGCAGCTGCAGGCGGGGGCAGGATGAGGGTGGGGAGAGGGGGCGGGGGAGAGGGGCCCACCCCCAGGGCCTTCAGCCTTCTTGCTCAGGGCCATCGAGGGTTCTTGTGGAGAGGCCTCTTGGGCTTTGATGACTCAAGTGGGAGAGGGAAGCCGAGGCCGTGAGCCTGACAGACAGACACCTTCCCAGATGCGATCCGTCTGCTGGTTGCAAGGGCTACGGCACACGGAGTGGGCCCGCGGGACCACGCAAACCTCGCCATGGGCGGCCGGGACGGGCACGGTGCCAGCTCCCGCACCGGTCACTACTTGGAAACCCTGAGGCGGGAGGCGGGAGGACGCCGGTCCGGTGCTGCCCAGAGGGTCACTGGGGTCAAGGGATCTTTGGAAATCCCTAGGTGGACTGGCACGAGGAAGCAGTGGCCCATCTGGTCTCATTCCATCGGCTCCCGACCAACCCCCCACCCCCAGGGCTGGAGGGGGCCGACACCCACGCCCGCCCTCCAGCGTGAGCTCACGCAGCCCACCCACGTGCACTGCAAACGCCCGCACCAGTGAAATAAAGACCACGCGGCACGGGCAGGAAGAAGGTAGACGCCGTCATGAATTTATTACTGACACGGTGTAGGCAACAAACACAGTGGTTACACAAGCGCGGGGCAGAGCCCGGCCACCGATCACAGGTCACACAGACAGTCCGACCGTGGCCCCTGCAGGTCGCGATGGGGACCGACACTGCCCACAGCCACGCGCCGGGCACTAGACCGGAACCCACTGCACGAGACAACGGGCGGCGTCGGGCAGGGCCTGGCTCAGGCAGGGCGCCGGCCCCGGCCCCGGCCCTGCACTCGGGCTGCAGGCGTCACGGCCCCTGAGGGGGGAGCCCATCTGAGGAAGGCACGGGGCCCCAAGGGGAGCCCCCAACTTGCCCTGACGCACCCGAGCTCCCTCTGCACTCCCACCTGGCCAAGTCCCTGCACCCCCAAATGCTTAGAGTAGCCGGCTCAGGATTCCGGAAGCAGCCAACAGCCACGTCCTGTGCCGGCCAGGCGCCCCAGGCCCAGTCGTGCTGGGGGACTCCGGGGCAGGAAGGGACAGACCCCCAGCTTCCTATGAGCACCCCGGACTCCAAACAACGCGCAGCCGGGCGGCGAGGAGAAACGTGAGAGCACCTCTGAGCACACGGATCGCGCCTCGTGCCCCCCCGGCGGGGCTCCTGTCCCCTGGCTGCTGCCACCACTAGCCGCTGCCTGATGCTGCAACATGAGCAGGCGCAGTGGCTCAGGAGACCGCAGCGAGCCCAGCCGCCCGAGGGGCTTCCAGGGGAGCTTCGGCCCCACCCCCGCTTCGTGGCCGCTGTGGGGTTCGCTCCAGCTCACTGCAAGTCGCGCTGTCCCTGCTTCTTGGCACTTCGGAGTGGTTCCCGGGGCCCGCCGCCGTTCCGGGCAAACCTGGCAGACGACCTTGTCCTTGGCTCTGAGCCCACAGCTCGTAACGCACGTTAGGGGCCGACCTGCACTGCGAGTATGTACAGCGTTTGGAAAATTTCCCCAATTCCAAGGCATTGGGTCACCACCTCCACGAGGGCCTCACACGACCCCGAGGAGGGGCCCAGCGACGCCCGGCAAAGCCTCAGCTTCTGTGTCTCCAGCGCCCGCTTTCACTTGGCCGCGTCCGGGAAGGTCGGAGGGCGCTCGGCTCTGCCGTAAGCAGCTGCGTCCTGGCCCGCGGCCGGTGCCCTGCTCTGGCCACTGTGCAGGCATCTCGCTGACGGTGGGGGAGGGGTGACAGCCAACACCAGAGGAACGAGGTCACGAGACACACAGCACACGCAGACGCACATGTTACTTACACACACGTGTACACTGAGAAAAGCCCCTCTCCACAGCGAGCACACGACAGAACCGAACAGGAAACGCCACGAAGTCCCCGTGCCCGCGCCCTGCCTCGCTCCGTCCTACACAGAAATCCCACGCCAGCGTCCGTCAGGGCTCCTTAAAGTCACCATCTTTGTTAGGGCCGCAAAAACAGACAAGAAACAGTAAGATTTCTTTACACAGATTTAAGCCAATAATTTTTAGCAAAATGATACAAAACTGTCTGAACCAAGTAGAAGACGGGTGGTCACAGGAGACTCGTCGGGAGCAGGCGCCACCGCGGGAGGGAGAGCTGCGAGGCTCGTGACCGGGTGGGTGGGTGCTGCGCCTTCTCTCACTCTGCTCTTCTTCCCAGCCCCGTGACAACGAGTTCACGTGGGGGGCCTCGTGGAGCCCCTGGCGGTGGCAGCGCTTGGAGTCTGTCCGGTTTAGTTTTAGTTTCCCCATGGGCGTTGCTGGGCGGGTGGCCTGGAGCTCCCGGTGGTCTAGACCGGGGGGCGTCACTAGTAAAGCCATGTAACAGAGTAGATCAGCCATGCATTCACTGTCTGCCCTTCACAGCAAAAAGGAGAGTTCTCACCGGTGCACGATAGACTGAAGACCACTGGAAGCCACCCGACCGGGAATCTGTCGGAGCCAAAGCACAGGACAAGGTCAGCGTGCGGCCGGAGGGCCGAGGCCAGTCAGGCTTGGGCACAAACCACGAGTGATGGCGCCCTGGGCGGAAGGGCACAGAAGCCACCTAGCCCCGCTCTGGACACCCGCGCCCCCAGCCGCTCCGGGAGCGCCCTCTGCGGCCAGGACATGTGCTCGGCAGGACGAGTGGCAGGAAGACAAGGAAGAGGAAGAGGCATGCAGGCAAGGAGGCCCGGCGGCCGCGGACCCAAGAAGCTTGTGAACGACAGGACAAGCGTCCAAGCAGGAAGAAATACTTGCTCCCAGCCCCGCTCCTGGAGAGTAACCCGGTGTTTTGGAAACGGGGACCAGGCCCCATGGGGTGCTGGGACTCCTCTCCGGGAAAAGACCTGACAAGCAGTTTCCCTGAGACGTTTCCGAGAGCGCCATCACGTTAAACGCAGCAGGCCCCACACAGCGGCACGGAGCCCTGGGCAGGAGGGAGCCACCGAGTGTCGCCCAGCCACGGACCCACGGCAGGGGAGCAGGTGGCCGGGGCTGCGGGGCCGACACGGACGGACGGCAGCGGAAACGAGACGCTGCGCAGGGACCGCGTTGGAGAAGGAAAACACAACGAGGACGGAAGAGGACGCAGGAGGAGAGGTGACAACGCCAGGACGGCAGAGACCAGAGCCTCACGCAGCGAGAGCCCCCACCAAGCGCGGCCGCTAAGCTGAGCGCGACAGACACACGGCCCGCACAACTGGCCCGCGGCCGGGCGCCACGGGCACCAGCGGCGTGCGGAGCCCCGGGCTCCTGCGCCCCGCATGGGCCCCGCCTCCCACAGCGGGCAGGTCCTGGCGGCCCGCCCCCGACTCCGCCGTCGGCCGCCCCCCAGACCAAGCAGCAGTGGCTCCGAGACCCGCAGGAGGAAGAGACCTGGGCCCCTGCTCGGCCTGCAGCGCCTGGCATGCAAGCCCGAGCCCACCTGCGTGCTCCCGCCCGGCCACGGGCACACTCACCGGGGCTGCCTTCCAGCGGGGAGACGTGCAGCTACTTGCCGTGGTGCTCGAAAGGAATGCTATTCTGAGGTGGGAAAAGACAGCTGTTGGTGAGGGTCGCGCTGGCCGGGCCGGCACGGAGGCCCCATTCCTGGAAGCGCTGCCTCGCCTCGACCAGGCCCACCACAGCCCCTGGCCGGGTGCCTCAGGGAACGCCAGCCTCCCGTCTGCAAGTTGCCCCGACCGAGAGTGACGCGTGACTGCGGCCGCTCCAGCAGGAAGGGTCCGTCACCAAGGCCGACCCCTCCCCATGGCGCACGGACTGGACGCGTCTCCTCAGGGTCTCGCTGGAGGAAGCTCGGGTGACACTTCATCGAAGGGAGGAACTGGCCCCGGGACGGCGACCAGACGCTCCTCCACGGAGAGGCCACCGCGCAGACGGCCCGCCTGCCACGCGCCCTCAGGCTCCGTGGGGTCCCGGCTGGAGGCCAGACCCGCACTCCGGGCAGGGGACGAGGGGCCCCCGGGGGGCTGTCTAGCGCAAGCCGCCCCTGAGAAGGACGTGGGGGCGAGGAGGAGCGGCCACCCTCCCACGGTCAGAACGCACGGAGGCCACAGGGTCAGGACCAGGGACACAGGACTCCGCGCCTGCCCCGCCCAGCTGCAGAGGGTCGGCAGGCGTCCGCAGGCAGGCTGGCGGCGGCGGCGAGCACCCTCCTGCGGAGACCAAGCCAGCCCCCCAGACCGGGTGCAGCGTGCCCCCCACCCCCGGCTCGTGCTAAACGCTCACGTCGCTGCCACCATGTTCACCCCCCTTTCTTCGGAAGAACGAGTGTGAATAGAAGGTGCAGCATCGTAGTGCGGGAGGGACAGTCGCCCCGTGATCTGTGTCCACCAGGGCAGACGGTGGGCGCGGCCCTTGGCGGGGTCTCAGGAGGAGCCCCGTGCTGCCCCCGGGTGCAGGTCATGCCCCTGGCCCTCAGTGCCGCGGTGACCAGGGAAACCCAAAGGAGACGGCCAAGCCTAGAACAGGGCACGCTAGAACACACCCCCGGCCGTGGGAAGTTGATCCTGGGCCAATCTCCAGGGTGACCAGTGACAAAAACCAGGGTGCTGCTCTTTTGGGGGAAATGCCCCCAAAGCAAAACGGCCCCCTTCCTACGCTTAGGCCACGCGCCATCCCGTCACACGAGAGCAAGCGCGACCGCGAGACCTAAGGGTCCAGTCACAAGCCCGGCCGGGCGGGCGAAGGCGGTACAGCAGGTGCCTGGTGCCCACAGGGCCTCCTGACTCCTTTGTGTCCCTCAACGACCCCAAACCCACCAGATGCTTTCTGTCCTTACAGAAGACGAGGTCTGCCCCTCCCTCGGCCTTCGCTGGCCAAACCCTACTGCGCGGACATCGAGTCCAGATGGAGCCCCGCCGCCCAGCAGTCTGGCCACCCCACCCACGGGGCTGCAGACCACAGGGCAGCCAGCCACATGCCTAGGCCCTGCTCCCGGCTGCTGACACAGGGGCTCCGGGGCTGGTGGGAGGAAATGAAGCTCCCGGGCCCTGGGGTGACAGAGAAGGGGTGGCCGGGGGCACAAGCAGCCCAGTCTCGGCCCCCAGCCAAAACCCTCGGCCCGGCTCGCCTCGCCTCACCTCGCTCCTCTGCCGGAGACCAGCGGGGCCAGGCGGCTCCCACACCCTGTGCCCTGACGGACGCTGGCCCACCCTGGCCCCGGCAAGCGGCGCCCGCAAGTGTGGCAGGGTCACGGCGACCATGGCAGGGGCTGCCTCAGCACACAGCCCGTGCGCCCCGCCCTGGCTCCCACGGGACGCTGGCTGAAGCAGGAGAGGACGCCCCAGGCGGCAGGCTCTCGAGCCCTGACTGCCCTGCACGAGGGGGCCCGAGAGCCACTCACGGGAGAAGACCTGCGTGTCAAGGACGGCCCGCAAAGGCAGAACAGCAGCGACAGGGCCCGGGCGAGAAGAGGGTGGAGTGGAGAAGAGGGGGACGCAGGAGGACGCGGGCGCCAGGCCACGCCAGAGAAGACGCGCGGACAGGGGCGTCGGACGGTCCCCTCGCCCTGCGCACAGGCAGGCCCTGGGCTTCTGCGCACGCCGCCCCCCTCCCCGGGCACAGGCTCCGCCTGGCCCACGAGAACGTGGGACGAGGCCCCCGGCGCGTGTGCCGAGTCCGCGGGAAGGACGCTGGGCCCCCGAGGCCAGGCGGGCCTGGGCAGCGGGCGCGAAGGCCCGCACTCGGCCCAGCACGGCACGGCGGCGCGGCCTGGCCCCGCGGCGCTCCCCTCCGAGGCTCGCAACCAAGGGGGCAGGTAGCAGCCATGGGACGACCAACCTCACCAGTTAGACCCTCACAAAAGGGGGAGAGAAGGAGAGGGAGGGAGGGAGGGGGCGCTTCAGAACCCGGGGCCCGCTCTGCCCGGCCCCGCCAGACCAGCCCGGACGCAGGGCGCGAGGCCTGAGCTGGGTCCCGCCCCCGGTGAGCGGGGCACGGGGCGCCCGTGCGACGTGCGTACCTGTGAGGTGGACATGCGGGAGGTATCTTGCCGGCCCGTGAGGTCGGACGAGGAGATGTTGACAGGGGCGCCGCGGTGCAGCCTCATGCTCACTTTCCGCTCTCTCTCCACGCCGGACACGGGCCGAGGGGACGTGTTAGCTGCCGGGGCGGGAGACGGCGACAGTGAGGCGGGGAGCGCAGCTGCGCTGCCCCGGGGGTTGGGGGGGGGGATGCAGGGCACCAGGCCCAGGAGGCCGAGGCTTTCTGGACGCCCACAGGCTGGGGGCCCCGACGCTGTGCTGTCTGTACCCCGCAGCCCGGCCAGCCCCCGAGGGCAGGGCTCGCGAAGCTCCCAGCAGCAGCAGGCACGAGCTCCGTGGGCGGGCTCCAGAGCTCCGCTCGGGGGCGGGGCACCTAGAGGCTCACGGGCGTGAACGCGGCGTGAGAAGCCGCAGTGACAAAGTGCTCGTGGCGCCCACGAAACGGACGTTCCCGAAGGCACCGTCCCAGGCTGCTCCACGGCCTGTCCACCCTTGGGAATGACGACAAGAAGGGGGGTGCCCACAGAACTGCCCCCTCCCCCCACAGGTCACACAGCGCGAGTGACCAGAGCAATCACCATGCACACATGACCCCCACTGCCCACGAGCGGAAACCGGGGAGGACTCACCAGTGTGTGAGGTAGGGGTGAGGGGCGTGGGAGGAGCCACTTCCTGTGTCCCCCTCAGCCGGCCCGAGGCCGTGGAGGGGAGGCCGCGGGTGGCCGGGTTTCGGGAGTGTCTCAACCGCTCCTCGCGATCCCGGCGTTCCCGCTCAGCGTCGTCGGCGGCCCGGCTGGCGCCCTGAGGAGGGAGGAACCAGAACTGAACAGGCTGAAATGGCCCAAGGCCTAGGCTGTCCCTGCAGCCTGAGGAAACACTGGGGGCATCTGGGACCAGTGCCCGTGACACCGTCTGTCACGGAGCCGCTTCCCCCTGCAGGACGGCGCACGGCCCCGAGTGCGACAGCGCCAGGGCCGTGGCCTCCGTCCTCCCACCGCGGACGGGGGGGGGGGCACTCCTCTCTGCCGTCACTTACACGGGACAGGGTGTCGTCGTGCAGTCAGAGGTCAGCCCAACTCGGTGACTGTCAAGGGTCTGAGAAGCAGGTGTGGTGGCCCAGGCGGCCCCAGGGAGGATGTCGTGTGGCTGCACACCCGTGACAGGGAGGCTGGCAGCCACGCGTGCCCTGGGGGGCCGCGTGGGGGGCCCGGCACCATCGGCCACTCCCACTCAGTCAGAGGCAGCCACCGGGACACTGGGTGTCGCCCGGTCCTGCTGCAACACCCACACACGGACGCCCACACGCAGAGCCTCAGCACTGTCAGGCAGGAGGCTGCAAACTGCGGCCTGCGGCCAAATCCGGCCGCAGCTCCTCCTGCCGGTGGGTTTTACCGGCACAGCCAAGCCACACGCGTGTGTGCGGCCCGTGGCGGCTGCCCCGCTGCGTCACGGAGCTGGGTGGCAGCATCCCTGCAGACTGCAAAGCCACGACTCAGCCCTGGTCCTTCACAGAGGTGTGCCGAGCCCGGTGAGGGCAGCGTGCGGGAACGAGCAGCCCTATGCGGCCCTGGCGGGAGGCGCCCTGATGTCCGGACGCGGGCCGCCTGCAGTGCCACCCCCAGGGCCCTCTCCTCCCAGAACTGGCTCTCCCCTGGGTGGCACGGGCTGGGTCCGGTCAGGCTGGCTCACTGGCTGGACCCCACTCAGGGAGGCTGCAGCCACCCTGCCCCCAGCCCGGCCCCTCATGTGCGGGGTGAGGTTTCTGGCTTGGCACCCTCTGAAGAGCAGACTTTGCTCCTCAGTCAGACTCTGTTCCCCTGGAAACGTTCCCATCTCTGTGTCCAGCTCAAAACTAAGCGGAGTGGGTTGGTGACAGAAGAGAAAGAGGGAGATCCGGAGCAGCGGGCGCCCCGCGGGCCACCGAAGGCTGATGAGCCACAGGGTCAGCTCAGGGCGGGCAGCCCGTCCCAGCGGGACGAGTTCACGCTCGAGCCCTGCCCCCCGCCCCGCATGAGCACGACTACTCGACGAGCAAAATGCGTAAGAGGACACGGAGCGTCAGCGTGGCTCATCACGTGCCAGTCAGACTGGACACCCAGCACCCACCATGGAGGCTGGGGCCAGGCAAGGCCTCAGCTCCTGCCCACGGACATGCCCGCGCCCAGCCGCCTGACCCCGGGTCGTAAGCACGGCACTCTCGGGCTGACGACACTGGCAAACGGTCCTTCGACTACAGAGGACCGAGAGCTCGGGTCTGGCAGACCTGCGCTGGCAGACACACTCCCCGGGCCTCCGCGGCCCTCACCCCACCACCACCAGGGGGCTGCCCCGTCACCTGCATGCCTGCCTTTCCTTTCCTGGCCTCCCAGAGCCTCGCCCTCGGGGGAACCCTCAGGCCCCAGCCCTGCCCGGAACACCGCAGCCGACACGCTTCCAAACGCGAGCCCGACCCGCCTGCTCGTGATGGACGTGGCCTCCTGGTCTGGTCCCTGCGTGCACACCCAGTGGCCGGGGCTGGCGGCACTTACGAACTTGAGCATGTTCCAGTCGAACACGTAGTCGTAGGAGAAGCCCTGGCGGTGGAACAGGTTCCTGAACAGCTGCCTCAGGTACGAGTAGTCCGGCTTGTCGTCGAAACGCAACGAACGGCAGAAATTCAGGTACGTGGCAAACTCGGCTGTGGAACAAGAAGCTCGGCGCTCACCAGCGAGCCACGCACTGGGGACCACCGCGCGGTCTGTGAGCGCCGCTATTCACCATCCCCTGCCACCCGGGTACTGGGGGTCAGACACAGAATGTCAAACACAGGTCACGATGCGGATTCCCAGAGCACTGCGCAGTGCTGCCTGCAGCACCTGCCCCCGGGGCAGTCCCACAGAGTGAGGGAGAAGGCCGAGCCATGGCTCCCGAGGGCTGAAGCCACCAGCCACTCTTCAGCTTCCTGAACACGAGCGCGTGGGGGTGGGGGGCCCTCACAGCCAGACTCCGGGAGGCTGGCCCCACTCACCTCCCAGCACCCCGGAGGCACGGGGGGGACATGCCCGCCCTGCACGGCGGTAGCCCCGAGGACACTCACATGGGTAGCCTTTGCACAGCACCTCGATGGGGGTGGACATCTTCTTCTCACTGATCCGCTCGTACTTCTGTCTCTTGGTGGCGGCCTTCAGCCCCTGCCACGGCAGAGAGCCCAGGTTGAAGTACATCAGCACGTAGCCCAGAGACTCCAGGTCATCCCTTCGAGATTGTTCTGGAAAGGAAGGGAAATGGATCAAGGACGGTGCACGTATACTTGCAGCACCAAGCATTTATCATGGAAACGAACTTCAAAAATCACAGAAGTCTATGGCCATGCCACCCAAAACGCGCCCGATCCCGTCTCATCTCAGAAGCTAAGCAGGGCCGGGCCTGCTCAGTACTTGGAAGGGAGACCACCTAGGAAGACCAGGTGCTGTTAAGTGCTAAAAAAAAAAAAAAAAAAAACCACAAAGATATACACTTGAGTCCTTGAGTCTCCCGTTCCACCAGAGGTCGCCCCAGACACGCTGCTATGAAACTTCCACACTCCACGAGTGACAGCAACGTCACAGCTGTCACAAAGCGCAGTCACTTACCCGCCCCCTCTGCACCTCAAAGTAACGTTTCCACAGTCCCCGAAGCCCACTTTTGCTACGAAGATTTGACGAGGGCCTCCACCCGGAAAGTGCCGCCCATGCCCAGGCCCCCAAGGGGTTGGCCTTTCCGAGCCGAGCCGGACATGCCCCGGGCAGCCTCGGTCAGCACCCACGGCTCACCGATTCCGAGATGCGTGTTGATGGAGGCGTACCGCGCGGTGCCGGTGAGGTTCTTGTTCTCGCGGTAAGGGATGTGCTGGTGGGTGCGGGCGTCCCGGTACTTCTTGGCCAGGCCGAAGTCAATGATGTAGACCAGGTTGCCCTTTTTCCCCAGCCCCATGAGGAAGTTGTCTGGCTTCACGTCGCGGTGGATGAAGTTCTTGGAGTGAATGTACTCGATCCGACTAATCTGCGGGCAGAGCGGGGGCCACGTTAAGCCTGGAGCCGCACTCGGCCAGTCACTTGACGGAGGGAGGGGACACTGAACCAGCCACCCTCAGACCCTCCACGGCTTCCGCACTGCCCCTCACTGGCGCTCCCGGGGGTGGTGGCAGCGGCCTGCAGTGACAGCCAACGCCGGTCTGCACCAGCCGCAGACCGGTGGGGCGGGAGCCGGGCTCCGCCCGCGAGGACACTGCCATGGCCCCGGTCGGCAGGCGTGCTGACCGGCTGACGCGCACGGCCCGTGCGACGCCGGGCCCGGGGCGGACAATGGGCTCTTACCATCTGGTCGGCCAGCAGCAGGACGGTTTTGAGGCTGAATTTCCTCGAGCAGAAGTTGAAGAGGTCTTCCAGGCTTGGTCCCAAGAGCTCCATCACCATGACGTTGTAGTCCCCCTCGGCCCCACACCACCGGATGGTGGGGATGCCCACTGCAAGAGACCGCGGGGCGCTCGCTCACCTCGTGTGCACGGGCGGCGGCGGCGGCGGGCTGGGTCAGAAGACCCCGGAGCCTGCACTCACACCCTGTGACGAAGCACGAGACGAGCGCTTGCTGACAGGGTCAGGTGGGCCACAGCCAGGAGTGACACAGGTGAATGCAGGGCATGAGAGGGCCGCGGGACAGAGAAGGCAGTGACAGGGCAGAGGAACACGGGATGAGAAAGCAGAGTCCCCACACACCCACGCCCAGCGTCCTCCACGATCGCCATACCCCATTAGTGTGGCACGTTTGTCACAACGCGCCAGTGTGGACGAGCCTGTGCTGACCGTCCAGCGAGACACGGCCATGCGGGGCACAGCGTGGCGGTGAGAAGGAACCACCGCAGAGGCCTGCGGGACGCGGCGGGGCGGAGGGCTCGGGGACGCGGCGGGGCGGAGGGCTCGGGGACGCGGCAGGGTGGCACACGTGTGCCGCCTCTCTCAAGGCACTGCTTTCTCTTGCGCTCGCTGTTTTACACATTAGTGCAGCCCGAGTGCACTGCGTGTGTAAAGTGTACCGTCGGGCGCGGGCGTGTCCTTGGCTGTCACACGCACTCACCCTCACTCACTGACTCACCCAGAGCTGCTTTCGGTACCTTTTCTTCTCTTTGGTACGGTATTTTTGCTATTTTCCACGTTAGACACAGTATGTCACAGCAGCCGCCAGCACCCAGCACCCAGCTGTGCGGCGGGCCTGGGGAAGCGGCTGGGCCACATGGCCCAGCGTGCAGTTGGCCACAGCGACAGGTTTGTGCTAGTCACTCTGTGATGTTCCCACGACGGTGACGAAACCCCAAACTGCATTTCTCAGGACGTATCCGTAGCCTTATGCGGTGCACGACTACGCAAAAGCGCAGAACGTTTTTAGTTAGCTTTACCGTAAGTTTCGCTACCATTAAAGCAACTCCCTTTCACTTTTAAAATTTATTATTTAAAAAACTGTATCTTACAAGAGAACAAATTTGACACCTAAGTTCTAAAGAGTAATGTAGCCACCCCGAGACCTTGACAGTCCTCAGAATCGCACTGACTTCCACCCCCCGCCCCCCCGTTCCTGTGTGCCCCAGATAAGGACGACCCGGGACTCAGCATCTCCTGCTTCTAACGCCGTGCAACACTCCGCTCAGAGGACACGCCGCGCTGGCCTCGTCTGTCCCCCGGCTGCTCAGGGCTGATGTTCTCGTCACAAGTGATCGCGCGTGTTCACGTGTGTCCACTGGTGCGAATGCTGCCACGTGCAATTCCCGTGCGAGTCTGCTCGCCCCACAGACACACGTGGAAACACGGGGTGCACGCGGTCTCCCCGCACCCCCCACTGGACCCTTCTCACGTACTTACCGACCGTGCGCATTTCCCCTTCTCGGACGTGTCTATGGGGGCTTTTGCCAATTTTTTCCATCAAGATGCCTTTTCCCTATTTGACAGCAGTTCTTCACCAATTCTGGATACTGAACCATCACCAGTTTAAGTGAGACAAATACCTTCTCATTTAATGCCACATTTCTATTTTCTTTCGGAGTCTTTCGATAAGAAATGCTAAATTCTAACAGAAACGTATCAATCTTCTCCTTTCTGAGTAAGCTTCTTGGTACCTGACGTGAGAAACCCATCCTGTACTCAGAATCACAGAGAGATGGTATTTTCTTTGAAAAGTTCCAGTGTTACGTTACTTCTACTTCTAGCCAAGATGGGGTAACGAGGACGCCATAGACCCTCACCCCTGCAACACCCGAGAAGAGGAAACAGACACGGGACCCGTGCAAAGACGCTGCTTCCAGGACAAGGAGCGATGAGTGTCACCGACGCCCGAAAGGCAGGAGCTGCCCGGTGCAGCCCGGCCCGGCCTCGAGAGTGTCGGCAGAAAGGCAGGAACCGGACTCGTGGACGTGACAACCCCGACCCACAGCCACACCGAGGAAGAATCTGAGCTACAGCAGCATACCCAGCGCGCAAGAGGGTGAAATGCAGCGTCCGGCACCCAGACGTGACCAGGGACACAACGCGACAGAAACACGATCCCCACTGAGAACAGCAGTCGATCAACAGAGGCCGACTCAGATGTCAGAATGAGCAGAGAAGGGCAGTCACAGCTGTCACAAATCACAATCGTTCCACGTCACAGCCAGCCGACGGCGCGGGGCGTGCGTGAAAGCCCCAGCTCTAGCCGTGGGGGCTGCCACAGCAGCGGCGGGGGCGCAGACGCTCGGGGCGGGGTCGCCGGCAGGTCAGACACTGCGGAAGACGAGACTCGTGAGCCTGAGGCATAGCACGAAAAACTCCTGAAAACGCCAGTGACAGCTTCAGTCCGCCGTGGGGCGACTTCAAGACCCCTGACACGTCTCTAACTGGAGCCCCGAGGAAAGAGCAGGGAGGAAGGGAGCAGACGTCACAGTGGAGTAGACGGACGAAAAAATGAAGCCACAGATCCAAGAAGCCCAACACACCCTGAGCACAAGAACCAGAGAGACACCACGTTAACACCCGAGGCTGTACTCGCTCCCCACCGGTGTCAGAGGGAACGTCTGGGAAGCGGCCGGGGGACACGTCACACACAGAGCAACAAAGAGGATGACTGCGGCTTCCCGTCAGACACGCGGCACAGAACACAGCGCTGGAACGTCTGCTGAGCGCTCAGCAAAAGTGGGCAATCCCCTCCAGCACAGGCCGCGAACCCCAGCCACGCGGAGGCAACGGCGGCATTTTCAGATGCAAGAGCTGAGGAATCCATCACCAGCGGCCCTGCACGGCTACTACGTCCCTGACGGACAGAGGGCGGTGACGCTGCATGGACGTCTGGCCCCACACAGGGCAATGGTGAGCACCAGGGACACGGAAGCACACGTGGAGGAGATGACGGTGCAAACAAAGACAACATGACACAGGGCTTGTAAGACGCATGGTCAGCACGCACAACAGCATCACGCAGCTGCGATGGCAGAGACGGGGACACGCCTTCGTAAGGTCCTGCTGCTCCACGTGAAGCGCCAGGGGCACCTGAGGGGAGGCTGGCCGGCGAGGCTGACCGACAGGCCCCGACAACCACTCGAGTGATGAGAGGGATGGTAATGAGCCAACAGGAGCTAACCGTGAGAAAGATTAAAGAGTTTAAGAAAGCGTTTGATTAATCCAAACAATGGCCAAAAAAAGGAGAAAAAAATGCAACAAAAACCACCAGCAAGACGAGACTCAAACCTACCCCGCCGTCAATCACATTAAACGTAGGCGCAGTGGTGGCTGACAGGCCCTGCGGCCCTGAGTGACACATCGGCCGACTGCACCAGTCTAACCCTCATGAACAACCTACTTCCCACGCCACAGCACCAAGGTCGTAGTGAAAATGAAGGTGTCTGAGGAAGGCGCACGTTTCAGATTAGACAGAAAGACCAACGCCACATGCTGCCTGCAACAGGCGCCCTTCAGACACAAACAGGTCACGAGGCCACACCAACGTCAGAGCTCAGACGCCTTGTGAGCCCAGGATGCAGAAGACGGTATCTCTGGACACCTAGCAGTCATTCCGCAGTGATAAAGCCATCGATTCATCAAGAGAACACAAGTCTAAACGTTTATGAAGCTACCAAGGGCTTCAGAACACATGAGGCAACCTGCCAGGAGAGAGAAATCCCTCTGGGCCTGGGGGCTCGGGCGACCCCTCGCCAAGGTAATGGCCTCCGCCGGCACGCACGGGCATCTGCCAGGACGGGCACAAAACAGGTCTCAACGAAGTTAAAAGGACTCATGTTACATACAGTATGTGCTCAGACGACAGTGGAATTCAATTAGAAATTAATAATGTAGAGCTCTGAAAAATTCTGGTATTCGGAAGCTAAATAACACACTTCAAAACAACCATGGATCAAAGGAAGACTGGAAAGCACGTGGCACTAAATGAAAATGAAAACGACGTATCGGGACTTGTGAGATGCCACTCCAACTGCACTGAATGCCTGTAGGAAAGACAGATCAACGATCCCAGCTTCCATCTTAATCGGACATTAAAGCCAAAGTAAGAAGAAATAAAAGATCGCAGTAGAAATGAGTGAAGTAGCAAAGAGAAAATTTACTGAGACCAAAAACTGGTTAAGAACTCGGATTTTGACAAACCTCTATTCAGACAGAGCAGGAAAAATAGAGAAGGCACAAATCATCAGTATCGAGAATTGGGATATAACCACACTCTACAGATATTAAACTGCTAACAGGAAAATATTATCTACAAGTTCACGCTAATAATTGCAATACCTTATATAAAACGGACACATTTCTTGGAAAACACAAACTGTCGGAGCCCTCGGGTCCTGCAGGCGGGAATGTGAAACGGTCTGGCCACGCAGGAAAGCAGTCCCGCAGTTTCTCAGAGGTGACGCATCCACTCATGTCTGATTCAGCCATTCCACCCCTAATTGCTTACTCAAGAGAAAAGGAAAGAAACGTCCACACAGGTGTCCCCACGGAAGCTCACAACAGCTTTGTTCGGGCTGCCTGAGACCTGGAACCAACCCCGATGTCTGTGAACAGGCCCGCCCACATGGGGGTGCTGCTGAGCAATGCAGAGGAGGGGCCATGGACGCACAGGACAAGGACGACGCTCAGAAAAGAACACGATGGCTCTACTCCCTCATGTGAAACTCCAGAAGGTGCACACTAATCCCATGACAGACGCAGGTGAGTGGTGACCTGGGGCCAGAGGGTGGGGCCAGAGGGACTGACTACAAAGGGAGACTCAAACTTAACGGGTGATGGATACGTTAACTACCTTGGTTATAGTGATGGGTTCACGAGGGTGTACATACAGCAAAACTTACACTGTACACCTCAAACACGTACTTTACTACACAGTAACATTTTTTATTTACTTAAAATTTGTTTTAATTAGTTTCAAGTATACAGTACACTGGTTGGACACCTTTATAGTTCAGAAAACGATCCCAATCGCTCCCTCCGTCCCGACCCTCCACCTAGCCATCACATTAATGCTAACTGCACTCCCTATGCCGTGATCCCCATCCCCGTGACCATCCGTCAGCTACTAATTTGTACTTCTTTAACTCTTCACCCCATTCTCCCAGCCCTCCAAACTCCCCTCCCGTCACCAAACTGTTCACTATATTTGTGAGTCTGTTTTTGATTAGTTTGTTCTTTTTATTCCTTAGATTCTGCATATAACTGAAATCATAAAGCGTTTATCTTTCTCTGTCTGATTTAAATACCTTCTAGGTCCATCAAAGCAATATCTTTTCCCCTCTCCTTCCTTTTAGTCTGTGTGTCTTTTAATCTGAAGTGAGTCTCTTACAAGCAACATGTAGGGGTCTTGTTTTCCTTTCCATTCATCCACTTTATCTTTTAGTTGGAGCACTTAATTTTTTTCCACTTGAGGTACTTATTGATAGGAATGTAGTTGTTACCATTCTTTATTCCTGTTTTTGACACGTTTTTTCCTCTTAAAGAAGTCCCTCCAACATTTCCTGTAATACTGGCTCGGTGGTAATAAATTCCTTTAGCTTATTTTTGTCTGGGAAGCTCTTTATCTGTCCTTCGGCTCTAAATGACGGCTTTGCTGGATAAAGTATCCTTGGTTGTGGATCCTGGGTCTTCATCCTGTCGAAAATTTTGTGCCAAACCTTTCTGTCCTGCACAGTTTCTTTTGAGAAATCGGCTGCCAGTCTTATGGGTGTTCCCTTATAAGTAATTATTTCTTTCTCTGGCTGCTTTTAATATTCTTTGTATTTAATTTTTGGCATTTTAATTATGTGTCTTGGTGTGAGCCTCTTTTCCCTGATTTTTGGAATTCTCTGAGCTTCCTGGGGTTTTGTGTCCACTTCCTTCACCAGGTTAGGGTTTTCCATCATTAATTCTTTAAACAGTTGTTCGACATCTTGATTTTCTTCAGTTACACCAATCAGACAGATATTTGGACCCTTAATAGTGTCCCATATCCTCTTTAAATTATTGGCATCTTATCTCTTGCCATTCTGATTGCGTGTCCTGGGCTTTCCCGTCCTCTAGATAGGGCATTTGATCCTCTTCTTTATTCACTGTTTATTCCTTTGTTCATTCCATTTAATATACTTCTCATCTCAGATAATGTGTTCTCCATTTCAGACTGGTTCCCTTTTATAATTTTCAATTCCATTTTTATGTTTTTTTATCTTTGTTGACGTTCTCACTGAATTTATCCACACTTCCCCAAAACACTGACTTTTAAGAATAAAAACATTTTCCAGTTTTGCTCATCACGTTGAACTCCCTTCCTCCATCTGCAAGTGGGTTTCTGGGTGAGGCAGGACGCCCAATGTCCCCAAGGCCTTCCCTGTCTCCGTGTGCAGGTAACACAGGACTGGGGTCGACGTCTGCCCAGGCCACACAGCGACGTGCTAAAGACTGGCACAGTCCATGCACTTCCCCACCCGATGTCCCAAAAACGTCCTTCGTACCTTCTGCCCCCCGACCCAGGGTCCAACCTGAGAGCACGTGGTTGTCATGTTTAAGCCTAGAAGGTTGTTGAAACTTTCATCACAGGGAGATCTGGGGGGAGTTCAGGTAATTCTGCAGGATGGCCCTCGGTGTGACTCGCCCGTTGCTAGGTCTGACCACTTATCAGATACGATACGACCTGCCAGGTCTCTTCACCAAAGGGTACTTCTCTGTCATTAAGAAGTCGTCTGTGGAGGAAGCTTTGCAGGTAGCATCAAGACCTCGTCTCCTGAGTTTGCATGTATTGATGATTCTCGCCTGAACCAATCAATAAAGTGGTAATTTTCCATCTCCGATGGTTCCTTCTGCATTTTTCTGTGGAACTTAACTGTGTGCAGCTCACTTGTGGATCTGTGAATTTGCCTCCCCCTTCCACGTGCTATAATCCATCACCAATCTTGAGGTTCTCATCACCCCATGTGGCTAAAGGGTGCCCCTCCACCTGCTCCACGCAGAGTAGAAAGGCTGAGCGTGAGGCCAGTGTGCTGGACCACGCACGAGCCACTGCACCCGAGGACATCTCCCGGGAGCTGGGCGGGGTTTTCCACCATGGCCACCCTGTGACCTGCTCTGGAGGGAGGGTGCTGAACTGTCCCAGGTGACAGGATAAGAGAAGGGGCAACGGAAAGCGGCTGGCCCGAGCCCACCCCCACCACTCAGTATGCTCCGAGGCAGCTGCTCCCTGGCCCCACGACCTCCAGAGGCCAACGTCACTGACTGTACGAATGACGCATCCTGCCTGCTTCTCTCGAGGCGACACGCTCTGGCTGCGTCTTGCGCGCTTCTGCCCGGGCCCTCGCGGGCTCCTGCACGGCTGAGCAGGCACCGCGGACAGCAGCCCCGAGGGGCGCGCCCCCACGGAACCGCCTTCCAGCCCGGGAACCAGATCCTCTCGACGCCGCTCCACCGACCAGAAATCACGGGAGCCGAGGTTCTCGGCAGGTGGCCCCACAGTGTGCTCTCCCATGGGAGAGCAGGAGAGGCCGGCCGAGGCACAGGCCAGCTGAGGGTCTTCGCGGGCTGACACAGGGCTGTCCTGGACCTCCAACCCAGAGCTCATGCTCGCGTCACCTACCAGAGCCTTCGCTGGCGCGGGCCGGTGGCCAACACGACAGGCTCAGGAGCGCTTGTGAAACCCGCGGGCTGGTCAGCACGGGCCGTGAGGGCACCGCTGCGCCCAGCCCGAGCTGCCAGGGCGGCCGCATGAAGCTCGAGGTCCTTAAGCACGGACAGTGCCGGGCCTTCCCGCCCAGCACTCCTCCAGAGCGACCACAGCGCAGCCGCTCCGCGGTGCCCCGCGCGGCCGCGGGTGGTGCCTGCAGCCGGGGCAACGGGGCCGGCCTGCGCACGGGTCTCACGCCCGGACGGGATAAACGCAGTGGAGCGCAGTGCGCCATCTGTCTGATCCCGGGTGCGGGGAGCCCCAACTGCTGGCCCCTCCACCGCTACCCCACCTGCTGTGTTTTGTCAGGGCCGCAGGACTTTGCGAGGTGCTGATTTGATGACTGACCACTAGGTGGCCCAACTGACATAGTCTAACGTGTTCTTTATTCTCCACGTTTTTCTGGGGTTTGTTTACCAACTTCTCTTTCTACTGAGAGAAAAACAGCCACAGCCTCTTTGACAAAAGGTTCTGTACCAGGTGAAGGCCCTGCAGGACAGGCCTGGGGGCCGCCTGAAGCAGGGGTCCTGAGACCGCCTTTCAGATCCTCTTGCCCTATTTTAATTTTCTATTCTGGACCAGAACTTGACCCCTACCCTACCCTACTCCCTACTCCCCAAGAAAAAGCCCACACACCCATACATTTGCTTTGTGGGGTGTCTCCATAGCTCTTAAAGGGTGCAAAACCCCCGAAGACGCTAGAGAAGTTCCATCCCTTATTCCCAACCTCTTGAGTCAAGACCGTCCCTTGACGTGACTCACGCCAAGCACACTGCTGACTCTGGATGGAGCAAGCCCACCTGACTTAACCCTGGTGGGGGGCTTCCACGTAGGAAGGGGTCAGGAGACCAAGGGAGGGAACCGCTGTGCGGCGGCGTGTCAGTGTGGCTACAGGGTCAACAGGAAACGCACGAATGGCCCTCCGTGGCCACCGCTGGGCACTGAAGCTGCGTGACGTCCTGAACTGCCGGGGGTGGGGGTGGGGGTGCTGAGCTTCTGTCCCGTCCCAGACCCTTCCCCATCACTGTGAATCACAGCAGGAGAAGGCACCCCTGGCCCCCAGCGCCCCATGCCTGGCGTGGCAGCCTGGTGCTTCGCCTGGCTGGGCTGGCACTTCCTTCCCTCACGCTGTCACTGTGGAACACGCACGACCCTTTCCCTTCCCTTCCCTTCTCCCTGGGAAAACACAATGAATACAAGTTATCGGTACTGAAAGGGAAAAGAGAATTACATCCCGTGCTGACTGCTGCTGGTCTAATGCGATGAACTGACTTTCCATTCTGACCTTGAGCCGGCTCCCCCGCTGAACTTCTGGGCTTCCTGGATAGGAAATTAGATCACGTACACGTAAGCTTCATTTCTTCCTTTTCCATCCTAACGCTTTAAATCCGCACCTTGGCCTCTGTGCCAGCCAGGACAGCCAGGCATGCTGAGGAGTCATAGCCAGGTGGGTCTGTGCGGGGGAGGGGGCAAACCTGGGTGACCGCCTTGGCACACGCCCCCTGAGCCAAGCCCCTGACGCCGCCCAGCACGCACCGCACACGGCTGCGCCCTGGAGGCCCCTCCCAGAGCAGGGGCCGAGGGGGAGCTGTCCGAGGACCGGAGACGGCTGGGCGGCACAGGAAGCCTGCGCCCTCCCGCGAGCTTGTGTTTTCATGAAGCCAAAGGGCCCGCGTGCAGGAGACGCGGTGTGGGACGGGCGAACACCCGCGTCTTGTCGCCGTGGCATCAGAGGCATCGTGGCGAGAGCGCGGGGCTCCTGGTCCTCCCAGATGGTGGGACACCGAGCACTCGGGCCCCGTCCGCCGGGAGCACACAGCTGCTGTGTGGCAGTGACCGGGGAGCTGTACCGTGCAGGCAGAGATCCACGTCCTCTGAGGAGCTTTACAGGCACCAGTGCCTCAGCGTCCCCCTGCGGGACGGGGGACTGGCGACACCGCGCACAGGACTACCGTGGCAGCAAATGCGCCGTGTGTGGAAAGACACTTCACAACACTTGCCACTAATGCCCCCCCGGGACTAACCGAGGACGGTTCTCTTGGACCAGGCATGACGACGCCACCGTCACCTGGGCGGTGGCCCGGGTGACCCTGTGTCACAAGCTGAACAGTGCAAGGTACCAGGCTTTGAGTCTTCTTCCATGATGCCGTCGGTATCTGCCACCTGCGAGTAAGCCCAGAACTCGGCAGAAAGAGGGGACCCGAGCCGCTGGCTGTCCCTCCACAGCGATCGCGAGGTTTTACTCAGCCTCAGCACCAGGCTCCTCCACGGAGACCACAGCTATTCGTCACCACCATAAGAGCTGTGTCCAAGTCGCCTGCCCTGTGCTGAGGGCCACCGCAGGGAAAGCTCCGCTGACCTCTCCCTGGGGACAATAGGGGCCGGGACGTTTTTACCCCGTGTGCCGGTCCACGGCCTCCCTGTTCCCACAAAATGCAGGATGGGACGCAGTGCACGCCCCTCCGCGAGGGTCCCGCGGGGCCGACTGTGCGGCCTCCAGGCCCATCCACCACCAGACGCGCACTGCAGCAGCCGAGGGGCCGAGGGCCCCGGCTCGCGGCAGCGGCTCCGTGGCCTCGCGCTCATGCAGGGCAGGTGTCACGAACTCTGCAGACGAGCTCTCTGCGGCCAGTAAAGAACGCGGGGCTCCCGACAGGGCGCCGACGAGGCGACAGCGTGGCCCCCGTTCCCGGGGAGCCCCAGCACTCAGGAGTGGCACAGACTCGCCCGCCAGCGCCTCCAAGACCCCCAACAAAACTCCCTCCTGCTCCCTTAGAGAAAGTATTTTCAAGTCCAGAGAACTCTAGCAGCTGGACCCTGAGGTCGGGACAGGTGGCCTCAGGCACTCTTAGGCCCGAGGGGAGGACGTGGTTCAGAAATGGAACAGCAACCGAGCTGGAAGGGGTCACAGACGGGGCTGGGTTCAAACCGCCTGCTCCATTCAGAAGAGTCTGAAGGACTCCCCCAGAGCTGTGAGCGAAGCGCATGACCCAAGTGGCACACAGGACCATCGGCGGAGCCGGAAAATCAGAGCCCACACAAACCCCAAGTTGAAAGATGCCGCTATATAAGATGGAGCTAAGGAAGGTGGTGTTTAAGCAAAAAGCGTAAACTTACGTTTCCTGGGGCATGAGGCCCTCTGCAGGCCCCCCGACAGGCTCTGAGGGAGCCGTGCAGGGCCAGGGGGCCTGGGCGGTGCCCTCCCTTCCCCCACAGGAAGCAGGTGGACTCGTCCCCCGCCCCCTCCGCAGACCAGCAGGCTCCTCCGCCAGGTCAAGGCCATACCTCCTCCCTGCATCATCTTGTAGATCTTGCTCTCGATGTGGAGCTGAGGGTGTTTGGTTTTGACACATTCGAGCTTGATGGCGACTTCTTCTCCCGCAGCGATGTCCGTACCTGGGCAGAGAGCATCATAAACGTTAGTCGTCTGGTGTCCACCGCCTAACCCAGTGTCACAACATGCTGAGGTGCAGGAGGCCACCTGACTCTGCCAAGGACCGATGACAGACGCCCTCCACTCCCCTCACAAGATGGTGTCAGGAGTCGGCAATCCCTGCAGAAAGTCAGGCTCATTTTACTTTTTAAAACAGCAAACATTTGATGTGCACAGAAAGATCTAGAGTGGCGTACCACCACCGCTTCCCTATGTGCCCACGCGGATGACGTCACTAGGGGATCCTGGGACAGGCCTCCCGTCTCTTCCGGTCTGAACCTTCCTACCCACCCTGCTGCCGGCCCGAGAGACTGCGTGTTCCCAGACACTTACGAGTGGGCCCCACGCGGGCCTCTCCCTGGGGGAGGGCCTCCGTCCACCCAGCCTGGAGGGCAGAGCCGCACACAGGCCTCAGCGGTCGGTGCTTCTCCAGCAGGCTTGACCGCCACGGGCGGCAGCGGTCGTCGCTAACCCATCACGGGCCAGACCAAGGCATGCCCGGGGCGCTCGGCCAGCCTCTTCCTTCCTGGGCAACAGGACCGCCTGTGCCTTTCTTACTGACGCTAGGCCAGGAGAGTGGCCCGTTTTCAAAGCCCTAACTAATGTGACATGTACCTGTCACATGACTTTTGTTAGTTTTGTGCTAAAACTGGCAGCACATCTGCTGGTACCTTCCGATCAGCAGCCATGAGTTGAAAGGCAAAATTAGAGTTTCCGTCTAAAAATGCTGTATCTCTGCTTTACTCCACTCAAGAACCGCAACGTGACCGCCAGCACCGTCCCTGCTCCACATACCAGTGCTCCCGCGTCCCCACCTGACCCAGCGCTGCCCGCACGGCGCTCCTGGGAGCCGACCGCAGGACCGGAACAGAACGACGCTGCGCGGGCGCGCGCCGAGCCCCCGCGGGTCTCCCCTGGGGCCTGCCGAGCACAGGCGCTAGTCCTCCCCGACACGCGGCTCCCAGTGGAGGAAAGCACTGCGCTCGCCCCAGCAGCCCGGAGAGGGCCCGGGACCTTCTCTGCCCTGGGAGACTGCGGGGCTGGGCCGGGCCTCGGTGGCTCGGTTCCTCTCGCCATCGAAGACGAGCTGGGAGCTCTGCAGTGTTTCGCGAGGGGCGTGAAGAACAGGTGGGTGGTCACGATGCACTTCAAGATGCCCAAACGAGAGGCAGAGGAAGGTCAGCGGGCAGCAGAACGAGCAGCCTGTTCACGTCCACCTGCAGTAAATGGCCAAGAACCCCAGAGAAAACAGCCTCCTCTGTCTGCTCAGACAGCTGCACGAGATGCAGCCGCTTCTAGCGAGCCTGGGCCCCAAACCAGCCCCAGGGCCGAGCTCCGTGGGAAGAGCCGCCATCCGGTCCCGCCAACGGCCACTCCAGGGTGTAGAGCTTCACTGCCCCCAGCCGAGACAGGTGACACGTTCTGTTCTTCCTGCGGCCGGGACAATCTATCCAGTTGCAAGAGAGGCGTCTTCACTGCAACATGTACTGTGCAAGTGAAAAAGGAGCTTGGACTTCCCGTGAGGACCTGGACTCTCAGCTGAACTCGCCAGCCCAGGAGAGGCGGGTGACTCATGCCACTGGTTACATCAGCAGCTCCGCTCGGCCCACAGCTGACTGTACAGCCTCCGGCAAGAGCCCTGCTGTTCCTCCAACTGTGTCGGCGCTGCCAGCCAGCCGGGCCGCAGGCCCTCGATGAAGACAGCCTGGGAACCACCGGGACTCGCACCTTCGACGACGCAGGGCACGTTTCTAGCTAAACCCCACGACAGCTGAGAAAGCCAACGCAGAACAGTGACCGCTGCAAAAGGGACAGTCTGTGAGAGGAACGACCCCAAGCAACTCCGCAACACAATATGAAGCCTCCTATCGTGGTGCCAGCCTCTCCCGGGGTCACACGAGAATGGAGCCAGGGTCCCCTCGGGTCACGCCTGCCACAGAGCCAGACTCCCCCAGGGTCACACCAGGAACAAAGCTGGGCTCCCCGGGGTCACGCCTGCCACAGAGCCGGGGTCCCCCGGGGTCACACCAGGAACAAAGCCGGGCTCCCCGGGGTCACGCCTGCCACAGAGCCGGGCTCCCCCGGGGTCACACCGGGAACAAAGCCGGGCTGCCCCAGGGTCACGCCTGCCACAGAGCCGGGCTCCCCCGGGGTCAGAGACATGAAGGTCCCCCTGAGTCTGATCATGTAAGAACAGGCTGGCCGTGACTGTCTGCCACACACACCTGGACGCAGCACAGGCTGCGGGCCCCGCCGCTGGGGGTGCCAAGCAGCACAGCTGGAGTGTGTGTGCATTCTGGGGAAAGCAAACACGAGAGGCCACAGCGCAAGACTGAGGTCTGCCAGTCAGCACCCCACAGTCCTGTCCCACCACCCACAGCTGACAGAGGCCTCGCGCTCCAGGGACAGTGCTGCTCCAATCCCAGTCCTCGCACTGCGGAGTGCAGGCAGGGACAAACAGCCCAGTGAGGAGGTACCAAGGAGCTCTGACAGCAATGTGACGTTGCTGCTACATTTCAATGTCAGTTTGCAAAAGCACTGGTCCACGATGAACTGGAAATTACAAAAGCCGGTGCTTCACCACAGGTGACTTTTAGGAGTACTTCTCGATGAGGACAGACATTTAGAAGACACTGCTGAGCTCTGGTTCCGGATTCAGAACAAGCCAGAACCAAGTGGCAGGTAAAAATGTTCCCTCACCGGGTCTGTTTACACGAAGGCGTTTCATCTCCCACACAGACTCCACCCCGTGCAGCTCAGCCCAGGCGGACGGTGGTCTGTGTGTAGACTTAGGTCACTGTTGGTCCCAGGAAAGCAAAACTATGTCTCTCAAGTGGGGCGGACGAGACAGATGGTAAATTAAGTGACCCCCGAGCTTGACCTTGTCCTGGAACAGGAAGGTAATTTGCCACTGAGACGCGATATACACAAAGAAACAGGGAGCAGCCTCAGAACAGCAGGGCAAAGGTCACCGCAGGGCAACTGGTGACAAGGCAGCTGATCCAGTGTCATGACTTGTCAGCTCAAGCCACCACCCTAAAGAATGCAGGCAGATGACTAGAGCTGAGCGAGGGCAGGCGACTGCTCCTCTCCAGGCCGGCCAGCCACCATGCTGGAACCCCTGCGGCGTGTCTGACACCCCAGGCGCTGCTGAGGGGCAGCGCAAGTCGGAGAGCGGAAAGCGTGAAAACCAAAAAGGGAGATTCCTTGGCTTTAGCGCCCAAAAAAGGAGTTTGTGCACGTCGCAAAGTCAGACAGCACAGTCCCTCCGGTGACAGGCCGGCAGACGGTCCTCTGGTGCACTGAAGGGGCGCCAGTACCAGGCACCAGTGCCAAGAGCTGGTGGGAAGGAAACCTCCACTCTGATTGATCGGGAGGGAGGGGGTCCTGGCGAGAACAGAGCCCCCTGAAAACGAGATGGGGGCTCACGTGCGCCCCGCAGGCGGCCCTGGAACCCTGGCCGAGCTTCCGGGCTGCAGGCCGCTCCTGTGGCCGGCCCACACAGGGTCTTCCGCCAAGGCCCGCGTTAGGGACACTGGCTCTCCCTTTGTCTTCAGAGGTGATCAAACGTACGAGAGCAGAAAGGACTTCTGGTTTCCACTGCGCACAGACAGGCAGGGCTGACGCCGTGGAAGCCAGAGCTGACGGAGGTGGGGGGAGAGAAGGCTCCGCCTCACGCGCACGCACAATACCAGCCACAGGCGACCTTCTGCCCGAGTGTGCCACCGGGCCGCTGCGGCCCCAAGAGCCTCTGGGATCTGTCACTCTTAGGGAGGCTGGCTGAGGATCAAGACACCTTCCGGGGTCCACGACGGCCCAAGTCCAGTATGTCCTTTCTGAAGCCCAGGCCCTGGAGACATGGCCCTGAGATACTGCCCCCCGTGGAAGGCGCAATTTGGGGAAGGGCTGGAATGACCCGGCAGCGCAGTGTCACATGCCCGTGTCAGCGCTGCAGGCCACGGAGAAGACGGGCCAAGTCCGGGCCTTCCTGGTCCACGAGGCACGCTGCAAGCTGAAGACCAGCCTCCCCTCCACCTAGTCTCAACCATCTGGAGGCACAGAAAGTCGCAGGTGGAAATCCAAGCCCCCAAACACCAGCCCCCAAACGGGTGAACCTACCTGCAGGAGTCAAGAGCGCCCTGACCACTGGCAGAGCGACGTGGGTAGAAACGATTTCTATTGTAATCACAGTAGAATAGGCAGGACGTCCCGATTTTCAAGATGGGAACTCAGTTCCTTCAAGTAATGCCTAATTAGTGACCTAAACGAACAGGGAGACTATGGTACAGACGACTCCATGTATCCCCGGCTCACCGGGCCTGCCATCTGCCGGCCACTGCGTTCTGCAGCGGGCTCCCGCACCCTGTCCTTCCAGCCCATCTTACTCAGGCCAGCAAGACCACCTCCCATTCCTCAGGGGGGTCGCCAGAGCCTACAAGAACCACCACATGGGCAAGAGCCACTGCGGATGGGAAAGACTGGGTGTGCTCAGGCTACGCGAGTAAGCCCCAGTGCACCCGGGGCTGGGCCTTGGGGGTGCACGGAAGGGGGGCGTGAGCCACAGCCCGACGGGCTCGACCGCACACATGCGGGAGACTAAGGACAGACTGCTCTGGGACCCGGGGCGCTGGTGCCCCCGGCACGAGATGAGGCCCAAAGGTCGCAGTGGGGGATCAGCAAGCAAGCAGGGTTCCCGCAAAACTTCTATCTCTGTGAGTGACTTGGTGACAACTGTTCCACAATGCGACTATCTAAACCACCTTCGGAGAGCACAGAGCTGTCTGACAAAGCCTGAGACCAAAGGATGAAAAATTCTAAAGTATCTACTCTTTGATGCCTGTGTAAGGGTGGCTGATGGGCTGGCTTTCTGGCACAGCTCCTAGACCTGAGGGAAAAACTTTTGCCAAAATCTATTGTTCTATAAATAAAGCAAACAGCTAGCATCGACCCAGCCCTTCTCCTCTCCAAACGATGCTGAGAATGCACCCGCTGACTACTGCACGTGAATATTTAAACAGTGAAATCCACGTCTCCAAAGTGTATTTTACTCAGCTGGACAAGAGGCTGAAATACAGGTTCAAAGGCATCAACATGGCATGTGACAGGGGGGCTCAGTAGGAAAACCAGGCACCAAAAGCGGTAAGAGCCACCCAAACATGTGGGCCCCTCTCCAGGTGACAAGAAGGATGGGGCGTGAGCACACACACTTGGGACCAGCTGAAAGGCACAGCAGAAGCAGTGCTGACAGATAAAGCCCTTCCTGACCCTCCCTGTCTGACAGGTAGGCCAGCCTGACACCAGCAGCGGCGCAGGGCTGCCAACGCCACATGTTTACCCCCGAGACTTGCGCAACCTCGGTCCATCCGCGCACTCACACGCGGGCCAGGCCGGACCATCCCGACCCGGGGGATTGGCGTGACTTTTCCACGATTCCTCTGCGAAATGCGAAAAAGTTCCTCTTAAATGCCCAACTTTGGGAGTCAAACCGACCTTTTATTACACGCGGGCGTGTGCGTGTTCTTTCACTGAAAATCTGAGAAAATCCAGAACATTCTAACCCCAAACATTTTCCTCCCGAATTTAATAGTCAAAGGGACAAAATCACGAGGACAGCGTCGCCAAATCTGCCTCTAGCCGTGCCATCTCGACATGGACTTCGTCTGGTCCCCTCAATGTCGCTCTCGTTCGGGTCGAGGCACCCAGCACGGAACTCGGATGCGCAACACGTACTCGGCGACCCGCCGCCAGGCCGCGGCCCGGCCCACGGCGGCCGCCGCTCACCAGGGCCGCTGGTCGCAAAGGGCACCGAGGGGCGCGGGAGCCTCGGGCAGCCCTGGACGTGCCCGCTGCCCACCCCACGCGGCCCACCCGCACGTGAGCAGGATGCGGGGACAACACACCCGCCCGACGGCCTTTGTCCGTCTGCGGGTCACCGGCGACGACATTGGACACCGGACAGCGAGGGCCTCGGGCCGCGCCCGGCCACTCCCCGGCCGCTCGGTGGGGCAGGTGCCCTCAGGGGCAGGCGGGGTGGGCCGGACGCCGGAAAGGCCGCGAGTCTCTGTCCGGGGCGCTGCGGGGTCCCGGGGCGGGGGCCGGGGGTGGCGGGGGCCGGGGGCGGGGTCCCCGGGGCGGGGGCCTGAGGGACCAGAGGGGCCGGACGCGGGTCTGGTGGCCCCGTACCCGGGGGAGGGGCGCCTCACCGAGATAGATGTCGCCGAAGGAGCCGCTGCCGATCTTCCGGCCCAACCGGTACCTGTTCCCGACTCTGAGCTCCATGGCGGCGGCGGGCCCGGCTCGCTCCTGCCCTCCCGGCCGCTTCCTGGGTCTGAGCTCGGGTAGGCGGCGCCGCTGCCGCCGCTACTGCGGGTCCGGCTGCCGGCTCCGCCCCCCTTACGGCCCCGCTTTCACCATCGCCTTCTGGCCCCCCGGCCGCTCCCAGCGCCTCAATACGGGGCGGATGGGGCAGTCCGAGCGCCGCCGCCCCTGCTCCGGGCCCCTCCGGCCCCGCTCGCCCTCTCCCCGTCGCGGATGGACTCGGATCTTCCGGGCCTAAATCCCCCTTCAGCTGCCTAAAGGAGCCGCCGCCATCGCGCTGTGACGTCACTTCCCCTAGCAACCCGGCGGGGCGGGGCCGCGCTGCCGGGGGCGGGGCCGCGCCGCCGGGGGCGGGGCCGGGGCGAGCGCGCCTGGGCGTTCTCAAGACCCCCGACGCCTGGGCCAGCCACTTGCTCTCCTGGACCCCACTGTCCGCAGCTGCCCCGCGGACAGGAGAGCCCACCCGGTCCCTTCCCGCTTGCAGGCTCCACGTTTGCCTCCGCGGGGGTGTGGGAAGCGAGCGGTTCTGGCGTCAGACCCGGAACAGGGCCGCGGGCAGCACCCTTTGCAGAAGGGGGAGGGGGGCCGAGCCCATCCCACCAGACCCCGGGAACCGCGCCCTCGGACTCTCCAGGAGGACGGCCTTCTCCACTGGGCAAGCGCCCGGAGGCAGTGACTCCATCCCTCCATCCGGGACACAGGGGACACAGGTGTTCACGGGGAAGTCTACTATGCGGGTCCAGGGCTTGAGGCACGACCTGCTGCTGCCCCCGACATCCTACACACTCACACCTAGGGCAGAAAGCAGGGCACGTCCTCGGGTCTCATGTACAACCTGAAGGGTGAAGAAGGTGAAGCTACCAGGGTTCCAAAGGGTGAGGCCAGAGCCTCTGCCCCTACAGGCCCAGGCGCCAGGAGGCCGAACCCACATTGCTATCTAATCCATGTTGGGTGTGACAGTTCTTTGTGAAAGTTCAGGCTGATGGCCAGCTTGGAAGATCTGGACTTGACTCCAGTCACTGGGAAGGAAGTCTGGTGGGAAAAGCACCCAAACCCAAGAGGGACTTTGCTGTGGACGCTTCTCTAGGCCTATCCCCCGCCCCAGTCAAAAGGAGGAACCCTAAAACAGGCTGTTCGTACATATTATTGGACATCTAGCAAACACTGCTGTGCGCACGGAGGTTACAGAGAAATGTAGGCGGGAGCACCCCAAGCTAAGGTCAGGACCATTTCTGGGGGAGGAGGGATTAAGCGGTCTGAGTCAGTGCTGTCTCATGGCACACTGCAGGGCTGGTCTCTCCCCTCCCCACCGCTCGGCCTCAGGAGTGCAGCCCCTGCCTCAAAGTATTTGGAGGTCCTGAGCATTCTGCACTAGTACCCAGAGACAGAAGGAGAGGCCACAAGGCAAGCCGATGAGTGGCGGGCTGTCCTTGTGCACTGGTCAGCCTAGTTTCTCAGTCTTAGGGGGTGGGAGTGGGTTTTGACAAACTAGTAAAAATAGCCTTGTGGGCAGAATCGAACAGCGCCCGGTCCTCCCACCAGAGAAAGCCACAGTGCCAACCGGAAATGTGGGCCTGGAGCCCGCTCCCGGGACCGGCCACTCCATTAGCTGCTCTGGGCTCATTGCTGGACTCAGTGTCCTCTCTCAAAAAGAAGCTGCAACTTTTTGGACCACCCCAGGCCCCAGGTTTCTTCCTGCTTCACCCGTTTACTCTCAGAGTTGGTCAGGAGAGTCGGCCGACAGGTAACCGGTGACATGCAAGCTCTGCAGAAACTTCCGTGACTCCCAAGGTCTTGGTCCCGACTGGTCTCACTGCCTCCCAGCCTGCTCTCCACAGCCCACTGTCCACAGCATAGCCACAGGGATGGTTCCAGAGCTCGCATTCCGTGCCGGCCCTGCCTGCTTCAAACAGCCGAGTGGACCCCTGGTACAGCCCAGCAGGGATCGCAGAGCGATGCAGACCTTTGCAAACGGTGTGGCAGTTCATTGGGGCGGCGAGGGACTGCTGGTGGGTGTGGGGCCCCTGTTCTGGGGCGACAGAAACGCTTCGGAACCAGGCGAAGGTGGTGATCATGCCCCATCACAAATGTGCATAAAGCTGCTGAGCTGTACTTCAAAGTAGTTGAAAAGGTGAATTTTATGCTATGTGAATTTTAACTCAATTTAAAAAAAAAACAAAACAGACCAGCCTCTAGGGACTGAGCCCAGACTCCATGTTGGGGTTTAGCGGATCCCCACCAACCCACAGGAATGACCTCCGTTCCCGAGTGCGTTAGTGCCGCCTCCTCCCAGCGCCTCTGCAGATGCCGCCCCTTCCACCCGGCATGGTTCGCCCCCCACTTCTGCTCAGCTGAGCTCTACTTGCCCCTCCCCAGGAAGGAACACGGATCTCATGCCCGTGGCGTGCAGGAGCGACAGTGGACGGAACGGGAGGGGAGGTGCTGCCACCTTTAAAGGCGGCGGCTGGGAGGCCGGGCTCCAGGGTCCCGTGGCCCGTTTCGACTCCTGCTGTGCCATCAGCTGTGCCGGTGTGGGCCGGTGACTCAACCTCTCTGTGCCCCCACTTCCTCATCTGTGAAACGGGGGTGGCAGGAGCACCGAAGCCCGGGGGCTGTGGGGAAGGTGAGCAGAGTGCCGCCAGTGCCATTCAGAGCAGGGCCGCGCGACGAGCCACCGCTGTGTGAATCGTAGCTGTTTACGGAGCTGCCATTGACGTGGGAAATGACTCGTCAGGCAGGCAGCAGTGGCCGCGTCTGCCAGCAGAGTAGTTGACGGTGGCCGGGCCAGACAGCTGCGCCGGCCGCTCGGACCCGTGGGGCGAGTCAGGACCTGTGCCCGTTCGCCGAGGATGGGGCCAGCACTAACGATTACCCCCATTTAATTAGCAACATTCTGTGGGAGTGAGGATGGACGAGCCTGCGGAAAGCGAGCTGCAGTTGCCAACCAGGACTGTGGAGGACGAGACGGGCTCCAGGCGGCCCCCAGCGAGCACCGGCTCTGGCTTGCAGCTCCGGGCAGCTTCCCTGGCAAGGTGACCTTCCCCTGAGATCTGAAGGAGAAATGACCTTGGCCTGCGGAGGGAGGCCATCAGGGAGGGCCTGTGGCGGGAGCGGGGGTCCCCCGGGGTGAGACGCAGCTCTCCTGGTGAGTGTGTGCACACGAGTGTGTGTATCCTGCACAGCCAGTGCCCAGACACCGGCCGAGGAAAACTCTGGGAAATGCCAGGGTCACCCAGCGCTCAGCTCTGGCTGGACAGAGGCACCCATGGGAGTTGGAAAGAGCAGCCTTTCAGGTTCGAGGTGCTTCGTGCAGACCCCCTAACTGATGGGGCAGAGGCAGGCAGCCCGCCCCGCACCAGAAGTGGGTGGGACGCAGGTCGGTGCCCCCAGAAGCCTCCCCCCGCCAGCCAGGGTGCCAGCGAGGCTGGACAGAGGGTTGGGCTGGGATTCTGGCTCTGACAGGCGTGTGCTGTAGAGGCAGCCACTAGCCACGCCTGGCTATTTAAATTAATTAAAACGAAATAAAAGTAAAACTCCTGTTCCCTGGCCTCAGGAGCCACGTTCCAAGTGCTCAGTGGAGACTGGATGGGACAGCGCAGCACGGAGCTTTTCCATCCCCCCACGACCCCCCAGAAAGCTCCCCTGGGCCGCTGGAGACCGAGGCTCTGCTGGGGTGCGGGTGGCAACATTGGGCAGAGTGCCATTGTCACGGCTGGGGGATTGCTGGCATGTCGTGGGGGAGGTCAGGGATGTTGCTCGATGTCGTGCCGTGAGTAGGGTCCCCAGGTGCCAGGGCCAGCGGCCTGTGGGTGGGGGCTGATACCCGCATGACTGCATCATTGGTGGCTCTGGCCCAGCCTGGAGGAAGCTAGGGCGACCCTCAGACCCCCGTCCCCGACGGGCTGTGGCTGCTGGCCTGCCGGGGCCAGGCCGGGAGGGTCATGCCTGTCTCTGGCTTTGGGCGGTCTCGTCTCTCTTGTGGCCACCCTGTGTGCCCCGAGGCCTGGCCGGCTGGGAGAGCTTGGCTCCCACAGGCGCGTTTGTGCTCAGACCCCCGATCGCCGTCGGATCTCTGCGCGTCCTTTGTGCTGCATGACCGGACAGTGAGTCACCGGCGAGCCTGTCCTGGCTCCAGGGCCTGCCGGGGCCCCACAGGTGACCAGGGCCCCCCAGTGAGCTGGCAGCCATGGGAACTCCCCCAGCATGCCTTCCCCTGAGGCCTCACAGGTCTGCCCACCCCAAGAAGGCTTGGGGCTCCTGCCACACAGTGAGAGGACCCTGGAGAACAGTCCTTGATGGGGTAGAGGCCGGGGTTTCTGGCAATAGAAGAGAACCCCCTGCAGCTTCCTCCAGCCAGGACACCCCATCAGTGCAGCTGAAAAGGAGTGGTTGGGCCAAGCGACCTGAGCCAGGCCGGCCTTAAGCACGTCCCCTCAGGGCCTCAGGAAGCGTGTCCTGGGCGGGAGCTGAGGGTTCCAGGGTCAAATCCAGGCAAGTTTGGTGTACTCTCAAATGGGGCTCACACGTCGGCCGGGGTGGCGGCGGTGGGCAGAGGGGGCGTCAGGAACAGGATACCTGGGAGCATTGACGAACGAATAAACTCGAGAACCTAAAGGAGGTAGATGCATTCCTAGGAAAATAAAGAATGACGACCGTAAGGGCAAAAAGAAGCAAAGAACAGGAACAGATCAAAAAAGCGTTGTCAGAGCCCTCTCCTCCCCCCGCCCGATCCCAGCTGCCTTATGAGTGAGTCCCACCCCAGTTCCAAGGACCAGCTAATTCCTGTCCGGGACAGAATGTTCTAGAAAGTGGAAAAGAGTGGGATGTGCCCAGCCCACCGTCTGAGGCGAGGGGATTGTGGCTCCTGAGTGATCACAGACAAGGAGGACACAGGAGGCCTGTTTCACTCAGGAATTCAGGTGCAAAAATACCAGTAACTGGACCGAATTGTAAGTGAGAAACAGACCCGATGGTCTGGGCTCCTCTGGTTTAACACCGAGCGCATCAACGCGGCTCCTCCCGTCAACGCACTGGAGGAGGAGGCCCTCCGATGGGCTCAGCAGGTGCTGGGAGCGCCTGATGCTGGCGCTGGGCACACTACTTTCCTTCTATTTTGTTACCGATGGAAAAGCTCCTGCACAGCAGAGAGAGGAGAGCACGTCGTCCACGAGGCAGAGGTCGGACACTCAAACCCACCGCAGCGGTGCAAGCCATGCAGGAACGTGCGGCCGAGACCAGCCCGGGACGAGCTGCCGGGCGGCCGTTTCACAGCCCCGGAGGCTGTGGTCCAGCGACTGCACTCTGCTACCCACTGAATGTAGGTGCCCCCATTCCCGCCCTGAAACCCTACCCCCAGCATGAAGGTGCTGGTGGCGCGGCCTTGGGCAGTGGTGGTGGCGTCAGCGCTTAGAGGAAGAGGCCTGGTTGCCAGCTGTCACTCAGTCTCCACCACGCCAGGCCACAGTGAGAAGACGCTGGCCGCCAGCCCTCCCCAGACCCGGGGACGGCAGGCCCCTCGATCCTGGATTCCCTGTGCCCGGGACCGTGAGGAACTATGATTGCCTTTTGAGTCACTCGGTCTGCCGTATTTGGTTGCAGCGGCCTGAACTTGTTCGCAGGCATTTACCCACGCGAAAACCTTACAATCCCACGAAAACCTTCACACAGATATTTACACGTTTGTGGATAATTGCCTCAAACTGGATGTAACTGAGATATCCTTCAGTAGATGAGTGATAAACACACCGGAACACCCACACAATGGGGTATTACTCAGCAATGAGGAGTGAATTGTCCGGCCGTGAGGGGCGTGGCAGGTGGTCAGCGAACTCCCTAGATGAAGGCAGCCAGTTTGAAGTGGCTGCAGGCGGTGTGATTCCCTTTGTGTGACAGTCTGGAAAAAGCAAGGTTATGGAGACAGGAGCTCTGCTGGGCGGGCTATCGGGGAGCTCCGACGAAGAACAGGAGGAGCACAGGAGATATTTAGGGCAGCGAAGCCACTCCGTATGATGCCGGAACTCGAAGCACATGAATCTACACATTTGTTAAATCCCATAGACTGCACAGCAGAAGGAATGAGGCATGAGGTAGTTAATAATGCAAATTAAAAAGAATAAATACATTTAAAAAATGCAAATGTAAAAGAATGCCTTTGGAGCTGGGGGCTGAGGACGGCATGACCGCAGAACCCAGCTGCGTTTCCAGCGCATGCGACCAGCGCCCCGAGGGGTGGGGCTAGCTGCTGACCTCAGTCACTCCGCAGATGAGTGGGGTGCGTGAGACCAAAGGCAAAAGGAACTGTACAGAGGCCTGTCCTGTAGTGGGCAGCACCGGTTTCCACTGGGCACTCGTGAACAATTCTGAAACCGCTTACACACACACTGGGGTTGAACCAGTGAGCACCCGGGCGGGGGGTGCTGGGAGCCAGCCGTCCACTGTTGGAGTGGAGTTTACAGGTAAGCAAGGGGAAAGGGCTAGAATGATCCGGGAGGTAACAGGTTATTAGAGTTAGAGACATCAGAAGGAACTCATGGAAAAACGTAGACCTATTTATACATGTGGGTTAGTACACGCAGCTGAGACGCACCGATGCCAAGTACACAAGCGCATCCAGCACCCAGAAGGTCTCTAACGCCATTTCGCAGTAAAACAAACCAGGGCTACTTGGAGAGACGGCTGATTGGAGGACTGGGACAGCGAATTAAAAAAAATTTAGATGAAGCCCTAACCCCCAGTGGAACTGTATGGGGTCATTAAGGTTAAATGAGGTCATGAGGTGAGGCCCTGAGCCAAGGGGACTGGTGTCGGATAAGAGACACCAGGAGTGAGCGCACAGGGCAAGGCCACGTGAGGACACAGCAGGGGACATGGCCGTCGACAAGCCCCCAGAGAGGCCGCAGGAGAAACCAGCCCCACCGGCGCCTTGGTCTGGGACGTCCAGCCTCCAGAACTGGGAGGAATAAATGACTGTCGTTGAAGCCGCCCAGTCTGCGGTGCTGTCGCGGTGTCCCTGGCTGACTCCGACAGCTAGAAAGTAAAGAAGCTCTTGACAACACAACTAAACCAAACAACACCTCACACGAGGAGGTTATGTCAGAGGGACACAAACAGAAGGAGCTCCCCATGGCTAAAGCTGGAAAAATTTGAAAAAAATAAATGTTAGATTAAAACACAAAGGCATAAAAATAGATATTAATGGGTTCGTACTGGTATAAAAGTGGTTGAGTAAATAAGTAGATGGGGAGAAAAGAAAAATTTCTCATGATGTATGTGGAAACCCTGCCCTTGGGGAGGGGAGCAAACCTTGGTGTGAGCCAGCGTGGTGACGTCTTCCCTACCCAAGGGCAGGGCTGGAAAAGAAGGGAAAGAATAGCAAGTGGAGACACCTGGCAAACACCTCAGCCAGGTGACCAAGGTCCCATCGGCAAGAGCAGTCATGTCAAGTGCACGGCCCCTTGATGTCACGTGATGAGGGCACTTTGCCCTGCGGTTATCCTCCCCCGAACCCAGGAAGCCAGACCAAGCATGAGGAAGTGTCCGACAGGTCTACAGAGTCCCCGCCTGGAACTCCTCAGAGCTGTCAAGGTCACCCAAAACAAGGACCATCTGAAACACATGGCCTGTGGAGATGTGATGATTGAATGTCACATTCAATCATCCTGGAGAGAAAAGGGGCAATAGGTTTAAAACTAAGGAAATAAAGCGTGGATTTTGGTTAATAAAAATGTGTCACTTGGGCACGTGAATTGTAACAAACACAGGAGTAAGATGTTAGTGAGACCCTATCCGTGGGATGTGCAGGAATTCTGCGTCCTCTCCTTGTAATGTTTCCGTAAATCTAAAACTGTCCTAAAATAAGTATATTTAAAAAGTTAAAAAAAAAAATTTGCTGTAGGCTCCTAAGTGTTACCATAACAAGTTAAAGATCTTCCCCATCATTCTTGCTTGGTAATAATTTTCATGAGTTTTCAAATTTATCATTGCTTGAGTTGAAAAAAATACATGCAACACTGAAGGGTTGTCTGTGGGGTCAGGGAAATGAGAGCAGGGATGAATGAGTAAGATATAAATAAATGAAAGAAGAGAGGGCCTGGCACCTGTGAATCATGATCATACTTCATGACCTGGGGCGTGTGATGAACTTGACCCTCAAAGAAACCGGCTGTGAAATTGGCAGGCTGGCATGCAAGCTGGCATGCAAATTTCTGGTGAGTTTGGTGAAGGCTTGGAGCCTCAGCTTACTCTTCTGCTAAAGGGGGAAGGAAGGGGAGGCACTAGCCACAGTCCCACCCCCCACTCCCAGCAGGGCTCCAAGTGAAAGGAAGCTGGAGCCAGGGGGACCTGCCCAGAGACCAGTGCTGCACTGTGACAGCAGCAAAATTGAAATGTTGTGATTTAAGAAACACACAAAGAATACTATTTTTAAACTGGAGACCTTGAAAGTATGGGAAAAGGGACAATGTGAAAAAAAAAATATTTTTGAACGATCTTTGGGGCCTGTTAGATCTTAAATCACCCTCACTACCTGCCCCTCTCCTGGCACTGTACACGTATTGGGAGGGCGGGACCACGCAGGGATAGGCTCCCACAGCGGTCTGCTTCTTTGGGGTTACATTTTCTCAGAAACCTCCAAGTGTGGATGGGTGGGTGAGAGTGTCCTACCCGCAGATAATCTTGCCCTCTGGCCAGTGCCAGGGTCTCCCTGTGTAGGTGGGGATGCTTGGATGACCCCTTTAGGGGTCCAAATTTAAGAAAAATACAAGATACTCAGTTAAATTTGTACTTCGAATGAACAGGGAATAATATTTTAGTATGTGCAATATAGGCAACTCTATAGATACCAGAAGTAGCTTAGCGGTTGCCTAGGACTCTGGGGAAGGGCTGATGAAGACAGGGTTTCTTTTCTGGGCGAAAATGCAAAATTAGACGGTGGAGATGGATACAAAACTGAGTACGCTGACAACCACTGAACCGCACACATTCAATTACTGAATTTATGGTTTAAGTGCAGTGCTTCTCAATAAAGACTCTAATTTGCCAACCAAGCCGCTGTGCTGCTTCTAGAGGTTGGTCCTCGTCACGCTGTCAGGGCCTCCCTCGAGCGACTGCGCCGTGACCCTATAGAGGTAGGAAGGCGGCCCGGCTTTGCGTGACCGGCGAGTCAGGACCCCAGATGCACACATGACTATGCCGGGCGGGCGTGGGGACCCCGCTCGGGCCTCGGATTCGAGTTCCCAAGTCTTCCTTCGGGACGCTGGACAATCTCCGACCTCCGCGTGCCTATTTGGGAAAACCATTCCAGTCGTCACGCTGGGAGATGCAGCAAGAGGGGAGGGCTGGGGACCACGTGGACCGTGCGTCCCTGTTCTCCGGCGTCTGCAGTGTCCCCTCCGGGCGCCCCTCGCGCTCCCCTCACACACACGATGATGAGAACGCCGCCGCTGACTCCTCGCGGTCACACGTGGAGCCCGAGACCAGCTCCACTAAGTAAACGCCCCCGCGTTCTGATTGGCCTGTTAGAGTCATGTGCCCCGCTAGCCCAATCACCGAGGCTGTGGCTCGTTGCACTGTGATTGGTCATACCAGGTCACGTGCATGGAGGGGGCGTTGCTGGACTGCGGCCAGCCCCGCGTCTACGGCGGCCCGGAAGGCCCTGGCCTGGCCGGGGCTGGGGCTTCGCCCCCGCGTATCCTCCAGGAGTCGGTCGGGCTGGCCCTGTGGGACCCCTCGCCCAGGGCAGTCGGGCCACCCAGCGTGAACAACGCAAAGAGGCTGGGAATCCTGCCCGTCGTCCCAGCCCGACCTTCCCGCCAAGGTTTGATTTAATGACAAATTGCAAACTCAGCAAAGTTGGAGCCGTGTGGCAGCGACCACCACCGGCTTGTGCCGTCTGCAGCGTTGGGCATGCGAGCGTGCTAGGAGCATTTCCAGTGTGTACCCGCGCTGTGCGAACGTGTGGGGGAGCGCTGACCGTTTTGGGGAGCGGACGAGAGGGAGCCCACGGAAGTGCTGCGGGTCGGCCCGTCACCACGCCGTCCTGCTAAACCTTTGATTTTTACGTGACTAGGTCGCAAACAGCAGTACAGACACTGCAGCACACATACCGTTAGCATGTAGTATTTGCTTGTAGATTTTAAACGTTGAATTTACAAGGAAGTGCGCTAATCTTAATCACACGTTCGCTGGGTTTTGGCAAAGACGTACAGCCGTGTAACCCAAGATGCCCATCGCCCCAGAAAACTGCCTCCTGCCTTTGCCATCTCATGTCCGCCCCTACCCACCAGAGGCAGCTACTGTTTTGACTTTTTCCACTATAGTTTTGCCTGTTCTAGGAGTCACACAGCACGTGCCCCTGTGTGTGGCTTCTCTCAGCAGTAATGTTTTTTGAGATTCACCCATGCCCATTGGTGTGCTTGGTTCCTTTATGATGACGAGAGCGGTGGCCCAGGGCAAACACACCAGTGTGTTTATTCATTCTGCTGATAGACACTTGGGCTGTCTCCAGTTTTTGGCTCATTAAGAAAGCTGCTAGGAACATTCTTCTTGAAGTCTTTGTGTGGACGTTTTTTTATTTCTCTGGGCAGATACCTAGGTCTGGGTCCAAGGATAGCAGTGTGTTTAGTTTTACAGGAAGCTGACAAGTCTTTTTCCACCATGGCTGTTTCCATTAGCGTGCCACTAGCAGTGTATGAGGGTTCCAGTTTCTCTACACCCTCATCAGCACTTTTATTTTGCTTTTAATCGATGTGAAATGGTACCTCATTGCGGTTTTAATTTGCATTTTCCTGATGACTAATGACACGAAGTATTTTTTTCTTTTGAGAAGGGCAAATCTTTTGTTCACTTTTTTTTAAATTGGGTTGACTTTTTAAAAAATATTTCCAACAGTGGCATTTTATTAGACATGTGCTATCACAGATAATTTCCAGGAGGACATTTAAAATGCATTACTATATGGAAAAGGAATTTTCAAACACCCCGCTCTGTGTTTAAAACCCTCGGATTAGATAGCAAAAGTGTAGCTGGTCTAATGGGATTACCTAAACGTCTGTGTCACACATGGTGTTGCTAAAGTCAACTCTTAGGCCTCTGGGAATTCTGGCTGGCATCCCCCTCCCCCACACTCCTCCCTGCCTCGCCCTGCCCCAACCTGGGGAAGCCCTCAGAATGCTGGGTGCTGGACTGGGTGGGTTTTGGAAACCTTTTTTTAGCACTTACCCGTGGGCCTGGACGGTTCTAACTCATGTAAGGATCGCGGTTCACGCTTTCGCCAGCAAGGTCTTCCTAAGCCGCCGTGTTTTTAAAGCAGAAATTGGTGCATCCTGGCTCGCAGCCACCACGCCCCATTTCCCCATTTCCTCAGGACCCAGTCCTGAGACATTTCCTGCCTCATCATCCCAGGAATCACCTCCAGGTCACTCATCACTCATCACTCATCACAGTGCCTGAAACTAAGGGAAGAGAAGGATGACGACATCCCCTGCAGGCTGAGGCAGCAGTGACATCAAGGCTGGGAGGGAAAGGTGCCACCGTCCTCAGGACGAGCAGGGGGTGCCTGCAGAAGAAGCCGACAGAGGCAGAGGGGTCAGAGAGGTGGGGGCCGCGCTGCCCGGCCGATGGTCTCGGTCAGCCAGGTCCCCACACGTGTCATGTGTCCCGGGCTCCAGCGTGAGTGAGTGAGCAGCACAGCCCTCACCCAGTCCGTCCTTCGGCAGGACGCTCATGGTCACACGCCGTGGGCCGGCACGGGGACCATCTCCTGTGACTGAAAGCGCCCATGACACTACTCTGGTCTCTTGCGGTGTGCTTCAAACATACTTGGTACCAAGAGGCATTCTGTGTTTACGTTATTAAAATTTCTAATAAGGATTTTTATTTTCCTTTTATTCTTACTTGTGTAAATTGTTGATAATCTGAACTAAAATATAAAAAATGAGAAGGGGACTATTCTGTTTCCCGGCACATGGGGGGTGGGGGGGTGAGGACTATCCTCCCCTCCCCTCCAGGTCCCTTCCTCTCAGACTGCAGGGGGTCTGGGAGTACGAAGGGGGTGGGGAGCAGGTGTGTGGGGGCGGAGCTCTCCGTGGGGGTGGGGCAGGCTGGTCTGGGCCTGAGTCCTGCTGGGAACCTTTCTCGTGTGCTGGGTTGCGGGTGTCCTGGCCCCTGCTTCTTTTCCTGAGTTTCCAACATGAGCACATGAGTGGAGTCATCATCCCAGGAGGCTTGTTGGACAAGCAGGCTCCTGGCAGGTGTCCCGAACCAGGGATCGGCACTGGGAAGCCGGCATCTACTAGGAAGTGTAGGCTGGGAGCCATGCTGTTGCCTGGGGGTGTGAGCTGAGTGATGGAAAGGATAGCATAAGACGGTAAACACAGTTATCACTAACCGGAGCCACCCTTCAGAACTGTGCCGCCCTCGGTGCCCCGGGGCCCCTGCCCCTGCCCCTGCAGGGCCACCCTGTGGCGGATCCCCCCAGAGCCATGTCCCCCAGGAACTCCTCCAGGGCCCAGGCACGGTGGCTTCTTTGGGTGATTCTGCCCAGTATGATCCACGACCTTTCCTAGGCCTTGTCCAGGGCAGCGCCCACCCCTGGGAGGGAGCAGCGGGCGGACTGAATCGGGGCAGGAGTGAAGGGGGCTTGGGGAGCGCTGCTTCTGAGGCCCCGTGATGTCAGAGGTGCCCAGGGCCTCAGGTCAATGCGGCCAGAGGCTGGCAGCCGGTGAAAGCCACTCGACTCAGTGGCTGCCAGTGGGAAAGAGCAGAGCACCATGGACGGGAGGTTTTAGTGGGAGGTGGGGAGTCAGGAGGGGGCTGCGCCGTGGAATCAGGCCCGTGAACAATCACAGAGACGGGAATGGCGGGGGGAGGAACTGTGCTCCCTAGCTGGTGCTCTGGCTTTAGGCTCCCCCCTTGCCTCTGAGGTTGTCACCTGCGTCTTCAGGTGCTGGCCAGAGCCCCTCTCAGGAGGAGCGGTCGGAGGCCAGAGCGGTGGGGTCCTAGAGCCCTGGGGCGGGGTGTCTGGGAAGGGACAGCAAACATCCCTCGGGGCAGAGCACTGGCTGCAGCCTGGGGAGACGTCCCCGGGGAAGGGGCCCGGGGACCAGCTGGAGGCTGGAGATGAGACTGGGAATGCCGCTGAGGGAGCGAGGCCTCCGCATGCCACCGCGAGACCCTCGAGGTTTGCGACAGGCCCGCTGCCCAGGCAGCCGGCTCGATTACAGAAGTTTTCATGCCCAGACCCGAGTCCCAGGGACGGGAGCCTGGAGTGGCCCCAGACCCTGCAGGCGGCCTCACCGTAGGGACATTGAGACCCCCAAACGCGGTCCAAGGCCCCGAGCTGTGGGCGAGCCCCCGGAGGGCCAGGGCACCGAAGGCCATTCAAGCTTCTGGTGAAACCAGGGACTCGTTTTGGGGACTTGGCCTCCGCTGTCCCTTGTGGGGCTGGAGGTCACACGGCGGGCAACAAGGAGGGCAGCGAGAGGTCGAGGGACCCCCTTGAGCAGCTGGATGCCACCAGGGCAACCTCCAACCTGGATGAGGGGGGGTGTCCTGGGGGTGAAGCCACCACTCCTTCCTCTCGGGCAAATCTTAGGGGCCACCCCAGCCGCCCAGAGAAGGAGGGCCTTCCCGAGCCCGGAGCCCGGTCCAGGCAGGGCTCAGGCCCCTGCAGAGTGCTGGGAAATGGACCGAACTGTGACCCCGAACCCTCTCGCTTTCGCCAGTCTGAGGCGCGAGCATGCCCCGGGCCGGCCTGCCTCTGGGCACTGAGCCCGAGTTCTCACGAGCAGCGTCTGCCTCCCCAAAGCCGGCCGTGCGGACACTGGGTTGTTGACACTGGCTAACTCCTGGGCGAGGGTTGCACCTGGCAGCCGCACCTGCGTTTCTTTAATTACGAGAGACGCTGAGCATCTTCAGTCCTGTCTGCATCACTTCTCACCTGTCTACGTCACTTCTCACCTGTCCTTTCTCACCTGTCCACGACCAGCCGGCTCACGCCTCCAGCTCCCCTCCTCCTCCAGAGCTCTGGTTAAGAGTTAGCTCTCACTCTCTGTGCTCTCCAGCTCCCGCATCACTGACTTTGGGGTGCACGCCCAAATAATGGTCCTGACAATCTCAGCCTCTCAGGTGGGCTTTTAAAGGTCCCAAACTCTGGACCCCCCCCCCAACCATCACGGAATGTCGTGGGAATGCTCACTTATCCGGGAGAGGGTGACAGCTGGCCTGTGACCCTCGCCCAGCCCTCGGGGAAACAGCCTCCACCTCTGGGCCTCAGTTTCCCCACATGTCAACAAGGGGCCGGACTCCATGAATTTGGCACTCCCTTCCAGGCCAGTGCGACACGCCAGGAACCGCTGGCTGGGCCGGTCCCTGCCCCTGCCCCCTCCTACCGCCAGGGGGCAGCCGGCCTCTGGGGAGCCCCAGGGCTCTGCAGGAAGGCAGCTGCGCAGTGGGGACGCAGGTGGGTTAGGGCTGCACGGAGCGCACAGGGGGCCGCGCGCCGGGGGACCCGCCCCCTCAGGACCTGCTTAGCCACCGTGCTGAGGAGGAACCCTGCCCGAGGACCCGAGGATGCCGCAGACAGAGGAGAGGCGCGGCCGGCAGGCCGGGGCGCCGAGGGCACGTGCGCCCCTCGCGGCCCTGCCCCAGGACTGGGGGAGCCGTCGGCACAGAGGGGACGCCCGCTGTCGCCCTGGGGTGCCGGCCTGGGGCCCAGCCCGGGAGCTGCCCTGGCCGTTTGCGTGTGTGGGTCCCCGGCCCGGCTGGC
>CM053506.1:107269325-107300684 GCA_028627145.1 Eidolon dupreanum
GGCTCCCGAACAAATAAGCACAAATGTAGCGGCTCAAAGCCCCACAAACCTGTTCTCAGTGCTGAGGAAGCCTGGGGTGAGAGCCGGTCCGCAGGGCTGAGTTTGTCCGGAGGCCGCGGGGGAGGCCCACCCCCCTGCCTTCTCCAGCGGCGAGGGGCGCCCACGGCCCCCAACATCGCCACGCCATCAGCGCAGCACCTTCTCTCCCGCCCCCCGCCCGTCCACATACTTCCTCTTGCACGCTGACCCCTCGTAAGGGCCCTGTGAGGCCGCTGGAGCCCCTGAATCCAGGTGACCCCGCATCTCGAGGCCGGTGTGGCCCACTCCCACTGGGACTTACAGTCACCCACCCTCACATCCGTCCTCTGACAAATATCCGCCAGGTGCCCGTGCGAGATCAGGACTCAGAGGCAAACAGGCCTCTTCCCTGCCCTGGAGACATTTTGGTGGGAGAGCCTAGCGGTAGGGCCCGGGCAGACGAGCGTGGAAGTAAGTGGGCAGGGCGCTGTCAGGGGCCTGGGCCGTGCTGCCCGGCCCGTCTGCCACGTGTGTGGCACCTGGGGGCCGAGGGGCTCTGTGCGACAGGAGCCATTCCATCACATGACCCCAGGAACACCCAGAGGCTGGCAAGGGCAAGGGTGTCCCGTGGGGAAGGGTGTCTCGTGAGGTGAAACCTGTAGTCGGTGGCGACTGGAGGCGCAAAGGCTGACGGGGACAGGTGACCGGGAGAGAGCTGGGAGCCAGACACGAAGCCGGCTCACGAGGACCGGTCCACCAGGGCACGGCGGGCGACTGGGTTCTGTAAACTTCGCACTTACCCACATGCCGCAGGGAGACATGTGGCTTCGCTCCTGTCCCCACACCCTCCCTCCTGCCCCACCTCCTGTCCCCAGGGGAACTGGAATTCTGTCCTGGGGGCCCCCACTCGTGAGTGGCCTTGCTGAACGGGGGCAGGGGGGCTCTATAAATCATTCTACAAAAAACTCATAAATGTTTCTCATTTTATGGCTCACTGGACGTCCTGTAGGCATCAGCTGGTCAGAGAATTACTATTTGTTCTTATCTTTATGCCTTTCTGTTCCTTTGGAAAACACAACTCCATTTTATGGGGCGAGGCAATAAAAAACAGAGAATCGGCAGACGGCCAGCGTTTCAGGGCAGGTCGGGGTCCCAGGCCTCTCGGCCCCGCCGGGCGCCGCGCCGTGGCGCTGACGATCTCTCTGTCGTGGACTCAGGCGAGAGAGACGTGACACTGTCCACCTCCGTCTCGACGCCTGTGCGAGGGGGAAGCCAACGGATGTCGCCGCGTCGGCTCCGTGAACATCTCCCGCAGCGTGGGGGCTGCAGCCGGGGGCCGAGCCCCGCTCTGCGACGGGAGAGCCACCCCGTCAACGCCCCGGTCACACTCCCAGCCCTCGGCTCGCTCAGAGCACACTGCGGTCCTTCCCGAGTACGATGGCAGTTTTCGGGAAGGTTACGGTTGGTGAGTCACTTGTTACCTAAGCACACTGTTCTTTCAGTTAGGGCTCGATTCCCACGGGGTCGCGGCGCCGCCCGAGGCTTCTCGGGCGGGTGGCATCTCGGCTGGGCACCGGCCAAGCTTACACAGATGCCCAGGCCGGCCGGCCGCGCCCGTGCCCGGGCCGCAGCGGGTGCAACGCCTGCCAGCAATCCCAGGGCCAGGCCGCAGAGCCGGCGAGGAGGCAGGAGTGTGTCTGCCCCCACAAAATGCCCGGAATGTTCCGAAAGCTGAGGAGCTATGCAGGCCTCGTGGCCCGAGGCCGAGGTGGCCACAGAGTTCTGCTCTCAGGTCCCCGCAGGGTCTGTGCCCAGCCCTGGGGACAGCCAGGCCCTGGGCGTGACCGCCGGGCCCTCCCTCGACCTCTCGGCCACGTCCACGCCCCTCGCCGTTTCCGGCCTCCCCCGTCCTCCCTCCTGCGTGGTGCGGGAGTGTGTCCGAGCTGGAGGGGTAGTGAATGGGAGGGGCGGGGCCGGGGCGTCAGGACTTTGGCTGGGGGGCCGGGGGACGAGGGACATGAGGCAGGACCAACTGCACGAAGCACTTCTGGGGCTTTCTGTGCTTGCGAAGGGGACCGCCGGTGGGAGACGGGTATGAAACTAGCAACCGGCCAATGGCCGGTCTCCGGAGCGCGGCGTGCGCCTCTCCTGGAGACGCCGCTCTGAGCCACCTGCCTCCGATGATGGCGCCAGGAGCCCCCGGGACTGCCACCCAGGGCCGGAAAGGCTGCTGTGTGCAGGGCAGGGGACCGCGGGGTGCCGCCCAGGGCCGGGAAGGCTGCTGTGTGCAGGGCAGGGGACCGCGGGGTGTGGCCCGGGGGCAGGGCCCGCATGCAGACGCCTCTGGGACAGGGCGCGGGGCAGAGCGGGTCCTTGCAGATGTCATGTCGCCCTGCTGCAGGGGGCTCTGCGTCCTGTCCTCCTCACCCTGGGGCACGGGGCTCGGGGGCTCGGCATCCGGGTTGCAGTCCTGCACCCCAGCGCAGGGTCCCAGCACCCCGAGAGCTGCAGCAGCAGGCGCCGGGTGCCCGGGGTCAGCCCGAGCCCTGGGGGAGACGCCCTGTCCCCAGGAGTGAGGGACTGAGGCCCGAGTGGCCACCGTGGTCCCGGCCGCCCCAGGACACTGGAGGGGGCAGGACTGGCCGCTGCCCCTGGACAGCACCCAGCGGGGCTACTGGCAAAGGCCGAGGACCTGGGCCTGCCTGGAGGAGTGGGGAGGGGCCCGGGGGCCGAGATGGGACCCGCCACTGCCTCAGGCTAAAGGCGCCCAGCGCCCGTGGCCGGGAGCGCAGTTCCCGCCGGGCGGCCCGGAGTTAGGTCAGGGATGTGGTGTGTGACATGCAGCAGGACAGAAATCCGCTCCAGCCCTGCCCAGGCCGTGGGACGGAAGTCCCAGGAGTGACGCACAGTCCCGGGACAGGCCCGGCCTGGGGGCAGCGGGGAGGCGTGCTTGCTGTGTCCTGTGCGTCTGTCTGGGCTCCACGGGGCCCTGCTGCCAACACCAGGGCCACTGGTCTGCCGTGGGCAGGGCCTCGTGCCAGGTGCTGGCTGTTTACGCGGTTTGGTCGTTTGTTTCCTGTTTGTTTTTAAATAAATAAAACAATACGAAACGTCCTCCGAGTCTTCTCAGCTGGTTGATTGGCCTTGTGGTCTCAGTGTCCTAGTGGAGACAACTTTATAGGCTTAAGTCCCCTGGGAGGAGCAGACAGATGAGGGATCTGGTCTGTTTTTTGGCTCATGGTGGGAGCTTGTTTCATAGGTATTTATCATATTATTTATAAACAACAAACACACACAGCTGGTTCCTACACTCTTCTCGTGTAAAATGGGGAAAAATGTCAACTCACAAAGTTATGGTAAAGATGAAATAAGATCAAATGTATCCTCCGAAAATTAAACAGATAATAACCTTGCGACTCAGCCATTCCACTCCCCGGAATAGACCCAAATGAAATAAACGCGGTTGCGTGCGCCCACCGCAGCACCCGCCCAGTGGCCAGGAGGCGGGACAAGCCAGGGTCCGCCAGCGGACGAAGAAACGCGATGACGGAGCTTTGCTGGTCCATGAATGGGGGTCAGGTGCTGGCACGGCGAGGGCAGCCGTGGACCTCAACACCGTGCCCCCTGGAAGAAGCCCATCACAGACTGCCACACCTCGTGTGACTGCACCTAGATCACACCTGGAGCGGCCGAATGCGTAGCTTTGCAGGGGAGTGGCTGGCAGGGACTGCCGGGTGGGGTGTGGGGAGGCGGGGAGTAATCACTTAGTGGGTGTAGGGTCTCCTGAGGAAATGAAAGTGTGCTGAAGCTAGGTAGAGGTGATGGTCGCAAAAAGCTGTGAAGGTACCGAAGGCTGTCACGTGGTTCACGTGAGCAGTTAATTCTATGCTATGTGATATTGGCTTTCATTTTTAAAAATCATACACAAAAGGGGTAGCACATTGGCCCAGAGCAGGGGTAACTGCCACCTCTGGCATAGAACAGTCGTAGTCAGTTCTGGCTGTTAACGGAAACGCTCCACCTTCCCACCACGTGTGATCACACCCCATCTCTCTGCAGCCAAAGCCGTGCCACAGCATACCACGCCAGCCTGGCAGGTTCCTGCTGAGGGATGTTCCTCTCAGGTGTCCCTAAAATGTTAAAGATTACATGTTAATGATGATGCTGACAATAGTGGTGATGGTGACGATGGCGGTGATGGTGGTGGTGATGGTGATGTTGGTGGTGATGATGGTGATGGTGATGGTGGTGATGGTGGTGCTGGTGGTTTTGGTGTTGGTGGTGATGATGGTGGTGATGGTGGTGGTGATGATGATGGTGGTAATGACAGCAATGATGGTGGTGGCAATGGAAATGGTAATAACATTGATGGTGATGGTGGTGATGGTGGTGATGGTGGTGATGGTGATGGTGGTGATGGTGATGGTGGTGATGTTGGTTGTGATGGTGGTGATGGTGGTGATGGTGATGGTGGTGATGGTGGTTGTGGTGTTGGTGGTGATGATGGTGGTGATGGTGGTGGTGATGATGATGGTGGTAATGACGGCAATGATGGTGGTGGCAATGGAAATGGTAATAACATTGATGGTGATGGTGGTGACAATGCTGATGATGGTGACGGTGGAGAAAGTCCCCAGAAGAAATCTGGAGGAGCAAGGACCACACCTCTGGGATTTGGGCTGCTGCAGAGGCCCTGCCATTAGCTTCAGAGCTGGGACACCCATGCTGTTCCCATGGGTGGGGCCGGTGGGCCCAGAGAGGTGGCGACAGCTCCGGTCTTATTTCCCAGGGACGCAGGGGGAGCAGGACGCCATGCTGCAGGGAGAGGAGCCCCACACTGTCCTGCGGACAGCCCGAGTTAGACCCCACGGACACAGTAGGGGCACGTGGCCTTGGTTATACAGCCTGCAGCAGAGAAATGAGCCTCAAGGGTCTCCACCCTCGCCCAGTGTGAACCCCGTCTGCTGACCCCGGAAGGGCTCCCCAGGGCTCTGCACCCAGCCTCTTCGCTCAGAACATGAGGTTGCATCAGAGCCCTTCTCTGCGGGTCACCTCGCCTCAGTGGCCCCACGGGGACCAGAGGGGCAGCGGTGTCTGGACCCCAGGCACTCCTCTAAAGTCTAAGCACCCTGAACGTGACACGGTTTCACCTGGCGCCCACCCTGCAATCACCTGAGTTGCCCAGACGTTGGCTGTTCTCCATCCTTAACGGGGCCGCCCCCAGCTGGACATTTGTGTATGGTCTGACCAGCTGGACATCTGTGCGTGGTCTGACCCGTGTGCTCGCTGTCACCTTCTCTCCAGCTGGGGCTCAGATGGAGGGTGTTGGGACCAGGACTGGGGAAATGATCCTTTCTGAAATTGAAAGCAAGGAACAACACTGGCAGCAGCGCCAGGGGAAGTGTGTCCTGGAAAAGTACAACCAGCCGCTGACTGCCCTGGGGAGGCACCGGGCACACGCGCCCCCCCACTTCCGGGCCAGGTGTCCTCAGCTGTGGGCTGGGCGGGGGCCCCACGCCCGGGCAGGGTCCCAGGCTGCCGCCTCGGGCGACGGAGCTCTGGGCGGGGCTGCAGCCCAGTCCGGCTGGCCCTTCCTGCCCAGCGCTGCCCCCTCCGACGGGCGGCCTTGGCTCCGAGCTCCCTGGGCAGCGCTGCCTGGACTCTGTGTGTCAGGAGGGGGGGATGGCAGCCTGGGCTCCCCCACCCCCAGTCCTGCTTCCTCCCCTGTACCTCTCCCAGCCGTTGGCTATGGGTGGTGGGCAGCGACGGGACATGCCCCCTTGACAAGTCTGTGGTCCCACTGGGTGGGCACCTGGAAAGAAACCCTTGGAGCCGATTCTGTCTCTGGAGCTGCATTTCTCATGGAATTCAGTGACACAGCTGGACGTGAGTCCTTGCAGAAAAAATGTCATTCCCAAACACAATGAACCCCTTAGGCACGGAGCAAAGTTTTAAAGTCACATTTGTAGGAGTGGGGGCTTCATGATTTATGACTTAATAGTCCTTGAGGCGAATCAGGTGGGTGAGTCCTTCTGCAGGGAGGCAGCAGGTTTTGGGGTGCGGCTCCCTGACAACCCAGGAGGATAGCAGCAGCCCCAGGCAGGCCTGCCCCCACCCCAGCTCTGGCTGGGCGCAAGCCCCTTTCTGTGGAAGTTTTCAGTAGTCTGAAAAAGACCGGGCAGTAAGGATGGCGAGGGCATTTCGTAAAGGAAGGAATATCCAGGAAACTGGGAGACAGAGAAGCAGCGCCAGGCACAACCGCGGCAGGCGGGAGCGACCCGCACGGCCTCCGGCAGGCGGGTGCGTGAGGCCGGCACCGACACACAGAGGAACAGAGCTCAGCCTTCAGAAGGAGGGAGAGAGACTGCGCCGTGGACCTTTCGGACACGGTCCCGAGTGAAATAAGTCACTAAGGGACAAATCTTGTGTGACTCCACTCATGTGAGGTCCCTAGAGGGGTCAGATTCACAGGGACAAAAAGGATGGGGGTCGCCAGGGGCGGGAAGGAGTGGGATGGAGAGTCAGTGTTTGCTGGGGTCAGGGTTTCTGTTTGGGAGGATGAGGTTTTGGAGGTGGATGGTGGTGACGGTTGCACAACATCGCAAATGTGCTCAGTGCCACTGGCCCAGGCCCCGGTCTCTGTCCCTCCCCCGTCTCTCACCCCTCCCTCGGTACTTCCCCCCAAAGCACCCCGGCGTCCTGGGCTTAGGAGGGAAGCGAGGAGAGGCCGGGGCAGCGGCTCACAGGTGGCTTCGCGCCATAGCGCGGCCGGGAGGTCTCACCCAGGGAGCGGAGCTCGGACCCCGCTGGGGGCTCCCGCCCCGGGCACCTCCTTCCTTCCCCGTGTCCTGGCACCGCATCCGCGCCCCCTCCCGCCCCTCCAGCGTTATGTCCCCCCTGATCCGGCGCCCCTCCCCCGTGCACCCTCTGCGCCGGGCCCCCGCCTCCCCCTGCGCCCTCGCCAGGGGTTATTAATATCCGGGCACCGCGCGGGGCCGCGGCGCATTCCCAGCTGGCGGCCGGGCAGGTGTTGGGGCGACTGGGGCCGGGAGCGGAGAGCGGCTGTCCAGGCGGGACCGGCGGGCGGGCTCCCCACCGTCGCCTGCTCCTGCGACCCGCTCCGACGCCCCCTGTTCGCTGGGCGGGGGCAGAGCTCGGGCGAGGGCGAGGGCTTCGCGGACGGACCTGCCTCGCGGTGACTGAGGCGAGCGCGCCGAGCGCTGGAGTGTGGGGTGTCCGGTGCGCGAGGTGAGGGGTGCCCCGGGCAGAGCTCGCGGAGGCGGGTGGGGGCGAGGCGCTGCGGCGAGGGGCGACGAGGACTGCGGGGCTACCGGCGCGCGCCACGGGCTCGGTGGGGCCTCGCTTCGTCCCGGGGGCGCCGAGGCGCGTCCCCCAGCAGCCGCTTGACTTGCTGCGGCCTGAGACACGGGGCCCCCGCGCCCGCGCAGGGCGCAGCTCGGCTTCTCCGCGGCCCGTCGGGGCGCGCTCTGGAACCCGCGCCCGCGCCCGGCAGCCGGAGAGGGGCTCCGGCCGGTCGGAGAGGTCCCCCGGCCAGGCGCCTGGGGCGTCGCCTCTGCACCCCGAGCCTGCCCGGGTCCCCTTCGGCGCGGAGGGCCCGGGTCGCGCCGGCCTTTATCACCAGCACTGGGCGCGCTGGACGTGCGGGGGAGCCGGAGCCGGCGCAGGTCCCGGATGTGGGGCACCCGGGGCGACCCCGCGGCCTGCCCTCCCCGCTTAGGTGTTCCCACGTCTTAGGTCTTTTTTTCTCACGAGGATAATCTTCGCACAGGTCTTATTAGGTGTGCAACTCTGACACTTTTTACATGTGTCTAAGCCAGCGTAAGCCCCCCATCAGGACACAGCACATCTGCACCCCAGTGGCTCTCCTGTGCCCCCCTACAGTCGACACCCCGCAGGTAGCCCCCACCTGGCCGATTTGGCCTCCCCCGAACTTGCCGTCGAGGGAAGCGGGGCGCGTGCTGCGTCCGCTCTCCGGGCACACAGTGCGCGTCTGCTCCGCGCAGCGGTTACCTCGGCTTCGTCGCGAGCGAGCGCGCGGACGGGGGTGTCGCGGTCCGCGCTCGGGTGTGAGGACGCGGCGCTGCTTCCGGCCGGGCCCTGGGGAAGACAGACGCCGCCAACGGCGTCGTCGGTCTCGCCTCTGCGGCCGTGCGCACCCACGTCTGCTGGGTGCAGGCCCAAGGCGCAGCGCTGCGCCAGGGCCGCGCGTTCAGCGTGGCGGACAGCGCCGAGTCGCTTCCCAAAGCCGCGGCGCGCGCCGCGCGCCGCGTTCCCAGCCGCGGGGAACTGGTCCGCACCCCGGAGCCCCCCACGGCGTGTCTGCCAACCCTGCAGGCACGGCCGCTTTCTCCCTACGCGCCTGATGACTGATGACAATGGGCGCCCTTTCTCGTGCTTCTTGGCCTTTGGATGTCCTCTCTTGAGAAGTCCCTGTTCAAATTTTGTCGTCCTCCCCCCCAAAAAAATGTGTCGTTAGCCTTTATTGTTGAGTAGTTCTTTGATACATTTCAGTACTACTTACTTCTCTGCCCGATTTTAACGAAGTGCACTTGGTGGCCTTCTCTTTGAGTGCAAGTGCTTTTTGAGGAATCTTTGCCTGCCCAGGGTCATGCAGACAATCTCCCGTTTCTTCCAGAAGCTCAACTGATGACTGACTTAGCCGGCTGTACGCGGGCCCACAGCCCGTCCTGAGTCATTGTGCGGCTGGGAGGCCAGGGACCAAGGCTCATTTTCCTCCCGTGGCTACGTGGAATTGCGGGCTCTTCCCTCTTTGCCTCATGCCTTTTCCCACTGAACTCTGAAAGTCAGCAGATACTATTTTTGCGGGCTGAGCAGATCGTATTTTTAAAACACGCAGGAGAAATAAATTGGGAGAAAGGACGAGGCCCCCTGCTCATTCACAGACGAGAGGGCGAGGCCTGGGGAGGACTCCCGGCTCCGACCATGGCTGACCGGTCCCCCGGGGCTACCCTGCTGTGCCCCGATTTTCAGAAATGTTCCGTCAGCCCCAGAGGCCTTTGGGCCTGCTTTGAGGCCCAGGGCGAGGTGCTGCTGGGGCATGTGGCTCCCTGGTCCCCCAGGATGACTGGGAAGTGAAGCAGAGTGGTGAAATCCCAAACAGAGAATCCCTACGGTGAGCCCTGTCTCTCTGCAGCCCCTCCCCCACCGGTGCGAGCTGTCTTCACTCGGGCTCACGGCAACGGGAGGGGGTGCCTGACCCATCTCTTTAACGAGCATCTTCTCCTGCAGGACAAGCTAGCTGCCCACAGATGTCCCCACCCCATGCTCAGACGCAGCACGCCCCGGCCCCCATCCCAGCGTGAGGCGGCAGAGATGGCCCTGAGCCCCGAGCCAACGAGCAGCGTCCCCACGCTGGCCACCACCGGCAGCCCCCTGCCCAAGCTGCCTGGAGGCCCCAACGCATCCCTCAACGGCTCGTGGGCCAGCCCGACGGAGCCCGGCGCCCTGGAGGACATGGTGGCCACGGGCGCCATCGGGGTGGTGCTCCTGGCCATGGGCGCGGTGGGCGTGGCTGGCAACGTGTACACGCTGGTGGTGGCGTGCCGCTCCCTGCGTGCCGCGGCCTCCATGTACGTCTACATCATCAACCTGGCGCTGGCCGACCTGCTCTACCTGCTCAGCATCCCCTTCATCGTGGCCACCTACCTTACCAAGCAGTGGCACTTCGGAGACGTGGGCTGCCGCGTGCTCTTCAGCCTGGACTTCCTGACCATGCACGCCAGCATCTTCACCCTGACCGTCATGAGCAGCGAGCGCTACGCCGCGGTGCTGCGGCCGCTGGACGCCGTGCAGCGCTCCAAGGGCTACCGCAAGGTGCTGGCGCTGGGCACGTGGCTGCTGGCGCTGCTGCTGGCGCTGCCCATGATGCTGGCCATCCGGCTGGTCCGCAGGGGCCACAAGAGCCTCTGCCTGCCGGCCTGGGGCCCGGGCGCCCACCGCGCCTACCTGACGCTGCTCTTCGGCACCAGCATCGCGGGCCCCGGCCTGGTCATCGGGCTGCTGTACGCGCGGCTGGCCCGGGCCTACTGGCGGTCGCAGCGCGCCTCCTTCCCGCGGACGCGGCGGCTGCCGGACCCCAGGGTGCTCTACCTCATCCTGGGCATCGTGCTGCTCTTCTGGGCCTGTTTCCTGCCTTTCTGGCTGTGGCAGCTGCTGGCCCAGCACCGCGGAGCCCCGTCGCTGTCGCCCCGCACGGCGCGCCTGCTCAACTACCTGACCGCCTGTCTCACCTACGGCAACAGCTGCGCCAACCCCTTCCTCTACACGCTGCTCACCAAGAGCCACCGCGAGCACCGCCGGCGCGCGCCCCGCGGCCGCACCCGGGGCCCCGCGCGCGCGCCCGCCTTCCCGCGGGGCTGCGCGCGCTCGCTGTCCTCCAGCAGCCGGCAGGCCCCCGAGCGCGCCAGCCTGTCGCGGGAGGCCCCTGGGGGGTCTGCGCCCGGGCGTCCGGGCCTCTAGGCGGCGCTGGGGGGCGTGGCCCGGGGGGTGGGGCCCCAAGGTAGGTCACTCTCGGGAGCCCAGCCCCGATTTGGTCCTCTTCCAGAAGGTTCCCTGCTCTCCCTTCCCCTTGCTCATTTCAGCTCCATCAGCCCAGCCCACTTCCTCACGCCGCCCAGAGGCCCCCGCCCCCCTGGGAGGGTCTGCGCGGCTGAGGCCCAGAATCGGCTTCAGCGGCCGCGGCGATGCGCGTCCTCCCCGCTCTGCGCCCACCGGGACTCAACGCAAACCCCCTGCTGGCTGCTGTGCCGCCTGGTACCCCTCCCCGCCCCTCCCCGCCCGAAACAATAAACGCAGAGCTGTACCCCTGTCCTGCCTCGGCCGTGGGAGCGGAGCGGTCAGGGGTCCCCGGGACGTCTCCCAAGCACCTGCGGAGGGCGCCTGTCTCCCTTTGAGGCTTTAGCTGGTGGCTGGTCTGGCAGATGGGCGGGTGCTGTCCAGCCTGGGCCAGGCCCCGTACGAGGTCGGGAAGGCTCACCGCGGAGCTGTGAGAGGTGGGGGGTTCATTCCAGGGCATCAAGCACGCCGCCCCCCACCCAGCCCAGGAGCAAGCTCTCCGGCCTCTCCCTCCCAGCCCTGTGCTTCATCTCTTGCCTCCTGCCTGCAGTGTCTGAACTGGGCCTCCCGGGGCAGCGAGGTCACTGGGCCCTGCCCACATAGAGCCCACGCCTGGCCGGCCCTGCCACCTGGGGAAGGAGCCGGCAGCAAGCAGAGGGGGCAGCGGGGGGCAGGTGTGGGAGCAGGAGGAAGCGGCTTTTATCCGAGGCCCCTGTTAGGGCTTGGACGGACTTTAGGGGGGGTGAGGCCACCCACAGGCGGGGAGGTTCGGCTAGCAGGCCCCTGCTTCCAGGGTTGGGGGTCAGGGAGGGGCAGCAGGGGCGCCGTGGGGCTTCTGGGGGTGGGTGGGGGCCGGACTGGACAGGACGGTCCTGGCCCACGGGCGTGGGGGAGAGGCACAGCAGCCTCTGGGCCGGGAGAGCAAGTCGGGGGGGGTGAGCTTGCGGGTCCCCAGGAGAGGCTGGAGATAGACACACAGGTGAAGACACACCAACACAGATGCAGGTCCGCTGACACGTAAACAGACACGTGTAAATACAAGTAAACACATACACACGCAAACACGTAAGCACACAGACACATAAACACAAATACACATGTAAACATGCAGGTGCACGGACATGTACATACACTCTACTGATGATGCACATAAACACATACATAAACACACGCAGACACATGCCAACACGTGTGTGAGCCACGGAACGGGGACGAGAGGTCCCCAGAGACCCCGAGAGGAGAGAACAGACAGCGTTTCCCTCTCAGGGGGCTTGGTCACCCCGGGAGGCTGTGGCCACCGGGTCAGGGCAGGGCACACGTGGGCAGGGCTCCCGCAGGAGAGCTGGGGCCCGGGGGACGCAGGCCTCGCTCCAGGAAGAAGGCTGCTCTCGGCTCCTGTCCGCCCGCCTGTCCCTCCTGGTCCCTCAGCGAGGCCCTGCCGGCCTCACAGCACAGACCCTGAGTACGGCTGGCCGCCCCAGGACAGCCGGCTCCATCCGGGCCCCAGGACCTGGGTGTCACCGGGCGGGGGCGGGGCAGCACGCACCTCTCCCGTCTTAGCCTGGATAGTGCCTTCCGCTGGCGAGCGTCTTCCTGGGTGTCCTCCGAGACCCCGGTGGGTTCCACCTTGACCCCCCCCCCGTCCCCAGGGAGAGGCTCTGACCTGGAAGTGAACGCTGCGTCCAGGCAGGGATCACCCCTCCCGGGAGCTCGCCACCTCCTTCGGGGCAGGTGGGGCCCAGGGGGTCCAGGAGGGAGGGCCGCTGGCTCAGGCCTGGTCAGAAAGGAGACCCAGGCCCGCCCCCTCACTGCCTCCCGGGGGGGGGGCTCGGGGGGGTCCCACAGCAACCACTGACTGTCTTCTCTCTGGTGACAATTTCCCTCCAGCCCCTGGTCCCCACACAGCTCCTCCCGGCCTGGCCTCCGCTGGCCGATCCCTTCCCACCTCTCCCCGGCTCCCCACCCCACCATGCCTCCCCGCTCCATCCGCAGCAAGGCCAGGCCAGGAGACGCTGGGACGCTCCCTGGGGCGGCCCCCCACGCCCCACTCAGCAGCGTCCGCCTCCCTGCCAGCCCCTCGGGGGCTGTGAGCTGACGTCCTGTATGCTTCAGAGTTTAAAAACGCTAGCAGGCGCTCCCACACGTGTACACGCTTGCACATGCACGCTCGCGTGTACACGCTCACGTGTGCACACCCACGTGTGCACTCGCAGCCACACACAGCCCACGCACATTCGCACGGGTTCCACTGCCCACGGCCCCGCCCTCCCCGCCCCCGACCCAGGGCCACTTGGTCAAGGCCAGGAAGGTGACCGGCAGAGGCCTCCCTCAGGACCCACAGTGCCTGGCCTTCGGCCTCGCGGCCTCCCTCCTGCCCGGAGGCCAGGCCGAGTCCTGCGGGCACATGTGCCGCCCGCCGGGCCCCCCGCAGGAGGAACCAGGTCTGAGCCGGCAGGAGCCAGAGCTGGGGAGGCCGCACAGAGGGCCCGGGGGGGCTGGGTGCCGCTCCTCAGCCAGCGTGGCCTGGTCACCGGGCAGCCTCACACCTGGAAACGCACCAGCTCGGGCAGGCGGTGGTCCTGCCGGTGACAGACCCTGTGACCCCGCCCACGACCTCGCCCACGACCCCGTGTCCCAGTCCGTCAGGGGCCCCGGAGGGACATGGCCTACGGGACACGTGGCGACAGGAAGCGTCCCTTGCAGGAACGGCTCCCGTGGGCACGGGCAGCGAGCCTGGCACCCACGGCGGGTGGCGCCTCTCCGGAGCATGGGCCCTGTCCACTCTGCGGCCTCGTCCCCTGCCGGGCACGCTTGGCCTTCACAGAGAGAGTGCGGCTGCTCTGGGCAAACGCCACCTGACGACAGCGACCGGCTCCCAGGCCTGGTGCCAGGACAGCGCTGCCAGCAGGCCGGGGGGAGCGCTGCGCCCCCCGCTCCGTGACGGGCCCCACCCCGCCCCCGTGTCACAGGCAGCGTGGCCCCCGAGGCTGGGCCACCGGGCTCCGGCAGGAGCCAGCCACACCTCCTCCTTCCAGCTCTGCCTCAGGCCCCGCGGCTTCCCCACCTGGTCCCACCTACTAGGGGGTGGGGCGGCCAGCAGGGCCCCTCAAGAAAAGGGACGCCATCGTATGGATCACCCTGGTTCTGTGGGTCACCTGAAAACCTCTGAGCAGTCCCCCAACCCCAGCCCCCGGCCCCAGGAAGACACTGGCCATTCTCCCTGTGCCCCTGTCCCCAGGAAGGCTCTGACCCTGTCCCCCCCCACCCACAAGCCTGGGGGCCTCACCCAGGGTGACCTCCATCCTGGGCAGAGGGGCTGTGGGGGGCGTGGAAAGGGGGCACAGGAGGAGCAGCCACAGCACTGGGTGCCAGGAGCTGACCTTCTGTCTGGACCTCCAGGGCAGTGGCGGTCAGCGGTCAGCGGTCAGCTGCTGTCCGGTGGCGAGTGCCCAGAGCGAGGGCTGCCAAGCTGCTGGACCAGGCCCCTTGGCACTGAAAGGCCGCTCGCCCACCAGCTGGGCCCAAGAACAAAGAAGCCGACGCGAAGGCTCGGCCCGCGGCTGGGCTCCAGCCACCTGACCCTTGCCGCGGACCCCCGCCCTGCCGTCGACCATGGGTGCTCTGGGCTGCTCCCAGGACCGTTTCAATGATCACTTTAATTCGGGGTGCATGGACCCAGCCCTCCTGCACCCCCATCTCGGCAGGGGTCTGTGTTCTGGGGCCACGCAGTTTGGGGGGAGAGCAAAGCAACTCCTGCAGTTCGCCTAGAAAAATGGCAACGGCCGTAGAGCGACGAAGACCCCTGCAAAGTGTCCGAACGTCCCCTGAGGCTGGACCCGTTGTCCGGGTGGCCTGCGCTCGGCCACACGCCAGCTGGGGACAAGAGCGAGGCATCCAGCACAGGGTGCAGGCCGTACCACCGGGGGCCCCAAGCAAAGCCATGTCCGGATGAGGAGCCGGCTGGAGCTGGGCAGCTCGCACCAGGAGGGGAGTGAACGGTGTCCCTCAGCCGAGGAACCGCTGCCCTCTCCAGCTTTGTCCCGCCTCCTGGGGGTGGCGGAGGGGTTGGTGGAAGGTGAGGAATCCGGGCCAGCCAGAGGCTTGGCTCCCCAGGAGGTGGGTGTGCATCCAGACGCACCATGCCCGGCAGGGGATGGGTCCGGCAGGCGCGGGCACTTTCCTGCCTTGCAGGCCAGGCGGTCTCACTGGGTCTGGCTGCTGCTCCCTGCAGGGCAGTGAGGTGGACGCACGCCCCGCCCCCCCTGCCGGTCGGCCACAGCATCCAAGGGGGTTCTGCAGGCACTCCTGGCCCCCAGGAGAGAGGCCTGTGTGTGCACCCCCTTCCCCCACCCAGTGGGTCCCCAGCGGGGAGGCAGAGCCCGGCGTGCGGCTGGAGGCCACGGAACACGTGTCACTGTCACGGGGCTGCACACCCTCGGCTGCTGCCCTTGGTGTCTTTTACCAACCAGGAGGTGCGCACTCCACTCCCAGACTGCCTCGTCCATCGTCCCTCCGGGAGCTCGTCCACCTACAACCAGCACACGCCACTGTTCACCTGCCCGGCTGTCCTCGGCTCATGGAGCTCTTGTGGGGCTGTGGCAGTGACAGTGCTTGTGTGGGGGGAGTGGCCCTGCCAGGGAGGGTGGCCGAGCTGGTTTGCAGAGACCTGAACCCTTACCTGATTCCACAGCAGTGCACACCCAGCTGACAGGCCTGACCTGGTCACCTGGAGGACTGGCCTTGTGGGGCAAAACGCTGGGGCCCCCATCCCCTGCAGAAAGCACTGGGGGCCCACCCCAAGCTCTGGGCACCTCCCTCAGCCCCCATCAGATGTGAGGAAGGAGGGAGCTCGGCCAGCAGAGAAGGGGAGCCCCATTCCATGCAGGGGAAAGGTAGGTGGCCGCAGTTCCCCCCAACCACCAAGCCGGGAACCCAGGAGCCCCAGCACCATGCTCGGGGACAGGCTTTTCCACTGGAATTCCAGACAGATGACTCCGAGCAGGAAGCCGGGCTGCCAGTGGCCGACAGCCAGGAGCTCCAGACTCCCGCCTTCTCCAGCGGCCAAGCGCCCGGCCCCACGTGGCTGTGGCCAGTGCACTGGGGACCGAGTGGCCCCAGAGCCGCCCAGGGCAGGCCCGGAGGCTGGATGGAGCCCAAGGCCCGGTGGGCAGGGTCAGAGCAGGGAGGTGGCCTCAGCGGTGGGTGGCCTGGGGACTGGCCCGGTGCTGCACCCCCCTCCCTGTGCCCCCTCCCTGTGCATCCTCCCCGGTCCCCACGGCGGCCCCTCTGATCTCTGAGTTCCTTTGCTCCTGTCTCAGAGCCGAGTGACAGGGACGTGATGGGCCGCCTGGGTCACATGGCGCCTGTAGGACGGGTGAGCTGGGGGCCCCCCGTCAGCCCAGGGCGTCGGGCCACCCTCTGCTCTCGTGGCCAAAGGCACCCGCTCCATGATTGAAAGTCCAGAGCCTGTGTCTCACCCCAAAACTATGTGTCAGCGTGAGCTGCCGAGAAATGGGAGGCCGGTGGGACGTTGCCCTCTGTGCCAAGGTCCTGCTGGGCCCAGTCGGGGAGGGCCTGGCGTCTGACTTGGGGGAGCGGGAGGCACCTCTGCTTCTGTCCTGGCCTCCCCAAACCCCACATCCTCATGCCGCCCCCTCCCTTCCCCATCTCCCCTCCCCCATCCCTCCTCCTCCCGCCTCCTCCGGAAACTCCACATCAAGACGCTCCCTCTTTCCCACAGCTGCCAGTGGCCTGGGGCTGAAATCCGTCTAGACTGCTGGATTCTCCCCCGCCGGGCCTCAGCACGCTGCGTCTCCTGGGCCTGCCTGACTGCTCTGTCCCCAGATCACACTCAGTTTGGGGAGTGACCCTGGCCGCACGTGGCCTTCCCAGCTCAGAGCAGTTGCTGGGTGTGAGTGGGGCTGGGTTTATGGAAGACGCCGCGTCGTCAGGCAGGGTCACCCTGGCTGGCGTCTTGGCTCGTGGAGCCCCCCCTCCCGTCTACGGCCCAGAGCCGACGCCTGCCTGGAACCTTCTCCACGGGTCATGAGTGCTGATGCCGCTTCTCAAGTGGGGGCCGTGGCCCCACATGGTACTGTCCTGAGCAAACGACTCTTCTGTCTGTCCATGAACGGGGCTGTGTGCCCAGGTGTGGGGACCCCTTCCCACTGGCTCAGTGCCAGGCGGGCCCCACTTCAACCGCACCCAGAGCAAACACACGGGTTTGGGAGGCGAGAAGCTGGTTCCCTGGATTTACTCACAGATGGAAAAGCATCGGAACACGAGCAAATCCGACCCCAGGGGTCCCTAAGGCACCTTGTTCAGTGACATGGGCTGCTCGCGGCCGGAGGACCCGCCCCTACGTGAGGGCGGGGTCTGCGATGCCCAGGTCGGGGTTGCAGGTGAAGGCGATGGTGATGGCGTAGCGGGTGCCCCAGTGGACCTTCTCCACCCGGTGCAGGTTCTCGGACCCCGAGGTGAAGAAGGACACGCGGCCTGGGAGAGGAGGCGGGAAGGCGTGGAGGCCCACGCGACGGCGTTCCCGCCCACCCCGGGCCGTGCCGCGGCGGGAGGTGGGCAGACGCTGGGTGCGCCCGACGCGCAGTGGGCGCTCCGCGAGCGCCGCGTCCTCGCTGGACCCGCCCGCCCCCGCCGCCCGCCCACCTGCCCACCTGCCCACCTGCCCACCTGCCCGCGGCTCCACCGTGGTGTTGGCCCCCTCCTCCACGAACACGAACCGCCCGCCGCCGAAGTCGTCCAGGTAGTCGGACAGGTACAGCAGCGAGGTGTAGTCGAAGGAGCCGTAGGTCACCTGCGGGCAGAGGGTGTCTCTCCCGCGGCCGCTGGCTGCTCTCCCTGTGCCAGGGCGGCCCCCGCCCCCCGCGCCCCGCCCCCGTGTCCCCTAGCGCCCCGCCCCCCATGCTCCCCGCGCCCCCCAGCGCCTCTGCCGGGGGATGCCGCGCAGCTCCCAGCGTGGGCGGGACCCACGGTGACGACAGGTCCAGGCTGCAGTGACCCCTGGATGGGGCCCAGACAGACGGACAGACAGCCGCGCAAGGCCCGGACAGACAGCCGCGCCCGGCCTGGACAGACAGACAGACAGCCGCGCAGGGCCCGGACAGATAGACGGCCGCGCCCGGCGCCGCGCCGCACCTTATCCACGTGCGCGTGCCAGTACTCGTCGTGAGCCGTCCGGGCCGCCGTGCTGTTGATGCGCGAGAAGAACGTGGGCTTCGTCAGGTGCAGTGAGGACGCGCTGATGCCAAAGGCCCGGGCCACCGCGAGCTGCACCCTCTGCCGCACATCCCTGCAAGGGACGCGCGCGTCACCGGAGCCGCACGGCCGCGGGGACACGACGTCTCTGCGGGTCCCTCGGTGCCCACACGGGCGACGCTGACGCTGCAGCGCAGGCAGACAGATGCACACGGCTCCGTGCACACGGCACCACACACCCCGCACACGGCACCACACACACAGCACACGGCACCACACACACAACACCCCGCACACGGCACCACACACACAGCAGCCCGCACACGGGGGACAGCACAGTACGGACACGACCAGGAACCCCAGGACCAGTTCCTCATAGGAATAAGCAAAGCACCCAGCCCGATGGGGCAGTGTCCTTGGGGGCGGACAAGAGCAGTGACGAAGGTGGGTGGCCTTGCCCATGTCCTATGAGTCCCTGGGCAGCACAGAGAGGCCTGGAGGACCCCAGCCCTGCACTGAGGTGACACCGGGCGTGGCCAGGGGCTGGGGCTCCAGCCCGACCCAGCGGGGGGCGCCCCATGCGCACACAGGCCCCTCCTTGGCTTGTCCAGGGGACCGAGCCGTGTGCTGAAGTCCTTGACCCACGTGCCACGCGACGCAGCTCAGAACAGCGGGGCACAAACGACTCCAGCGTGTTCAGACCACTGGCTGGCCCCCGCACGCCGGCTGGAGGGCGCTCCCATCCGGGCAGGGGCTCCAGCCGCGCAGTCTGCGCCCCCCCGGCCGCCCGCCGGTCTCCCCCTCACCGGTACAGCTGGAAGTCCTCTTCCGAGAAGATGTTTTCTATTTTATCCCCAAAGTACCTGTGAAAAAGTAAGGAGTGTTAACAGATGTAACTCTTCATTTATTTCTCCTTTAAACTGAGTCTTTCTTCTGGCTAACCCACAAGTCCCTGGAAATAGCCCTGACCGGCTGACGGCGGCCGGCCCCTCCCGGCCCTCAGGCTCGCCTTGGCTCAGGGGGTCCCCGCGCCCCTCCCCGCGCCCCCAGGCCCCTGTTCCTCCGCCTCAGGCAGGTCCCGGCTTCCCTAGGAGCCCGGATGTAGCATTCGGCTGGTCCCCAACCCTGGATGCTCGATGCTCCGTGAGCAAAGTCCCTTCTCTCTGAGGAGGCCACGCCCTCCGCCCGCCTGGCCGGTCCCAGTCACAGTCCGCGCACGCGTGAAGCCGCTCTGCTCCGACGTGCCCGCCTCACCCAGGCCCCGGCCAGGAGCCGCACACGGCCCGCTCAGGCCCAGCCGCCGGGCCGCCGCCCCGGCTTCTCACCTGTACAGGTTCACGAAGTGCTTCCCGACAGACAGGGCCCCCGAATGCAAGTCCAGGATGGACGCCTGCGAAACACGTTGGCAGAGCCGGGCGTGAGGCCGCGTGGTGGCGACGGGAGGGGGCGCCACCCGCCCACGCGCTCCCCCGGTCCGCGGGAGGCGGCTCCCTGGGACCGGAGGAAGCCGCAGGGCGAGTGGGACAGTCTGGGTCTCAGTCTCTGCTGCTGGAGGAGCAGACCCTGCTCTGACCCTGCAAACAGTCCACACCCCCGGCCCCCCCAAAAGAGCCTGAACGCCTGACGCCAAACGCACGCCCTGGGCCTGTCCACGTCAAACCAGCGCAGGACAGCCTCCTGGGGCTGGAGTTGTACAGTTCATCAAGTTTTAGTGTCAAGATGTACCCGCAAAACCACCAGCACCTACAACAAACACGCCCATCACCCTCGAATTCCCTCGTGCGCCCGTGCGATCCCCACCGCGCCCAGCCCGGGTGGCGCTGTGCTTTCCACCATGACGGGCTGATGGCACTTTCTAGAACCCCGGGGAAATGGCGTCGTGCCCGATGCACCCGTCCCGGTCTGGCTCCCACGAGGCACAGCCACTGTGCAGGTCGACGGACCTTTCCTCCTGCCTGCCCACAGCACCCCAGCGTCTGGGTGAGCCAGTGTGTGCCCCGTCTGCCTGCAGGCGGGCGGGTCTGTGTGGACAGCCGGGTAAACGCCCGCGAGTGGAATCGCTGGGCTGTCACTTTTTAATGAGTCGTCAGTGTGTGTCCTGCCGCTGCCCGCCTGCCTCCGGTGGGTCCTTCCCCACGTCCCGGGAGGGGACCTGGTTACCAGTCTGGGGCGTGTCTGTGCCTTTCCTCATTGATGCAGTGACCAGCCCAGCGGCTCATTTGACCATAATCTGGGCTTTGAAAACGTTAACTGAACTGAAAGGTATCAAACCTGGTTAGTTTTTACAGGACAACTTCCTATGAACGTTGCACAAAGAGTAAAAATGAGTCTGCACTTGAAAAGTTTTCAATAACTACTGCCCCTGAACTGAACCAAACCGCAACAGAAGAAGCCCCTTGATGTTCAGAGCTCAAGAGAAAAGACTGCAGAATGAAGCCGTGGGTCTCTGGCTCCCGGGGGCCCGGGCACCCTCGGTCGGCGGCTGCGTCTCCCCCATCATCACGGCTTCTCCTCTCCTCTCTCTGTCTCCTCCTGTCTCAGACCTCCCTCTGCCTTCCTCTTACAAGGACAGCTGTCATAGGTTTAGGGCCCACCCAGGTGACCTGGGACGACCTGGTCAAGAGAGCCGTCACTTGGTGACATCCGCAAAGACCCTCACCCTAATAAGGGTCCGTTCACAGGTTGTGGCTGGACGCGCCTTTCAGGGCCGTGGGTGGCAGTGCCCACACCAGGTCTGGGGGCCTCCGGCCGGGAGGGCGAGGAGCGCCAGCCGGCGGGTTGGCCGCTGTACCCCACGGCCCCGCCCGTCCAGGGCCGCCGCCCTCCTCACTCGGCTCCCACCGCGGGCTCGCCCGTCCAGGGCCGCCGCCCTCCTCACTCGGCTCCCACCGCGGGCTCGCCCGTCAGCTCCCCGCCTGCCCCAGTCCGGCTGCCTGAAACGCACACACGGTCTGAGGCAGGCGGCCGTGACACGCCTGGGGACAGGGGCCGCTCACCCCGCCGGGCGGCTGCGGGCAGTGCCACAGGGACCCGGGCCTGTCCGTGCCCGTGGCGAGGACACCGGGGCCCTGGATGGCCAGTGCCTGCCCCCTCCTCTTGGGGGCGGCAGACTTAGGGCAGAAAGAAGCGGGAGCCACTCACCCCTCCGTCGGATCCTCCCAAGGAGAGCCCCTTCTCTGCTATGCTGCGGGGGAGACAGCCTCTTGTCAGGTCCACGAAGTCGTCCCCCACGTGCCGGGCGGTGCCGACCCCGTGATCGGCGCGACGTGAACAAACGGTTAGCGCTCGCGGTGTGAGCACATGTCTGGACCGTGGGACGCGACTTCCCGAATGCCCAGCGAGCCCCGCCGTGCCGTCTGGAAACGGGGCGCGGCCTTCATGGGGCGCTCGGCACTGGCGGAGTCAGCAGCGTCAACGGCAGCTCGAGCGCCGGACGCAGGTCCACCTGGCGCTCACTTCCAAAGACAGTCTGTGTTTGAACGTGTGCTGGACGTCTCAGCGTTAAGGCCTTGATTTTAAAACCTTAACAAGGAGGAATCCAGTTGCTTCTTGGTAAGACACCCCACATCAGCCAGAGCTGGTCGGCCGAAAGGCTAACGCCCCACCAGTTCTGGGGGAGACGGAACAACTACCTGCTGGCCGCCCGCTGTGGGTGAACAGCAGGCTCCTGTTGGGGCTCCCCCAGGAGCTGATGGGAGCGGTACCCCCAACCCCGGCCTCTGAGTGGGTCAGAACCACTTCTCCTGGAGGGAGGGGGCTTCTGGAGGGTTCTGTGACTGGCCGCGCCACACAGGGCGGCAGCCCTTCATGCCGGAAATCGGAAAAGCCTGTGCCCACCCTTGGAAGCACACGAGGAAATTCTTATGAAATTGGAAAGGAACTCTTTAAATGGTCTTTTTAGCGGCGAGCCTCTGGTGCCCACCCCAGCCCCACTTTCCCCGCTCATTCGGAGAAGCGTGGTCATACCTGCGAATCCGCCGGGCTTCGTCCCTGCTGATGACAGCGTCAGTGACGCCCCGGCCACACTTGGTGGGGGAGCAGCCTGGAGAGAGAGGAGCCAGGAGGAGATGCTGACCCCGTGCTGAACCCCGACAACAAGGCCACCTGTGGCCAGCCGGCCCCAGGACTGGTGAGACGAGGCCGTGCCTTCCACAGGACTCGAAGGGGCCAGATTCAGCAAATAACATGCGGATACCAGGTCAGATGTGAATTTCAGATAAGCAAGGGTGACTTTTGGTATGAGTCCTTGCAGGATGTGTCAACACCGCACTGGGCGGGTGCCCGCGCCGGGCGGTCCTTTGGGAAGTACCTGGCACTCTGCCCACTCAGGCCGAGTGCCATCAGAAAGTCCCTTCTGGACGACCAGAGTGCTCTTGATCATGCTCTGCACCTGCACTACTCTATCACTCTGCACCCAGGACCTGCAGCTGCTCAGAGCTAGAGGGGACAGGGCCAGGGTCGGGTGGACAGCTCCAGGGTCAGCGGACAGGGCCAGGGTCGGGCGGACAGCTCCAGGGTCAGCGGACAGGGCCAGGGTCGGGCGGACAGCTCCAGGGTCAGCGGACAGGGCCAGGGTCGGGTGGAGCATCAGAGATGACAAGCTCTGCAGGCTGCTTGCGTTTGGCGGGAAGGGCAGGTGGGTCCCTCGCACGCTTTATGTGTGGGACAAACTCGGCCGATGACGTGGAGCCTTGGGGTGCTGTCAGGACCCCTGGGCTGGCTGGCCTTCTCCCCACCCCTCTGCTCCGCTTCCTGCCCGGAACGTGCGCCCGAAGCCTGGAGGTGGAGCGAGCGTCCTGGGGCCACACGAGTCACGTGCCGAGGGGGAGCACCGAGGGGCTCGGACCCCCACGGGCTCAGAGGCTACCAGGCGCGCCTGGCCATGCGGGAAAATAAACTGCTTGGGGCCGCTGGGGGAGGGGTGCCTCGGTTCCATGGGGCTGAATGCAATCCTGCTGATACAGGTGTTTTCATTTAAAAACAAAGCTAGATATGTGGTTTTTACAAGGGTCACTTCCTGAACAGGACGATGCAGGAAGGTGGAGGGTAAAGACAAACACGATGACCACCGGAAGTCTGGGAGAGACGTCCATGGCCACCGGATGTGCTGCAGGACGAGACCACAGGAGAGGAAAGGAGAGGCAGCTTCGTGATAAAAGGGACAATGGACCAGGAAGATAGAGTGTGGCTAAGAGCGCCCAGTCACCTCGTGTCCGCCCGCACCGGGAGGCCAGCCAGGAGAAGTCAGCCCCTAACGCGCCCTTCGGTGGCTGAGTGGGGGGGGACAGAACCCCATGAGGACTCGAGGCTCTGTACACACGAGCTTGGACTAGGAGAAATATTTAGACCTCTCCCTGCAACTGTTAGAAAACACTTTTTTCCGGGTACACGTGAGACATCGCCCACAAAGAAAGTATGAACCGATATCACGGGATCTCTAGCATACAGACTATGTTATCTAGCTCCAATGTAATTAGGTTAGCAATCAATTTTTTAAAAAGAACCAACCGTAAATAAACAAATAATAAATAAATAATTAAAAAGAGCCGAAACCCCAGGAATTGTGAAATTTTAAAATCCAGCAGCCACACAGCACATACGGCACATACGCGTGGACAGCAGCACCTGGGTGAGAAAGTGAAGTGCGCAGGGTCCACGCTGTCAGCGCCCCTGCGTGGGCGTAGCAGGGACACCCCCCAGCCAGACACACGGGGCGCGCAGGGCCCTGCCGGACCGAAGCCCCTCCCGCATGAGGAGCCCCTCCTCGCTTCTGTCACCGAGGGCGCAGGGGGCCGAGGAAGGGGAAGGGGAGTCTTTAAAATACACTGCAGCTGTTTTTGTCATTGTGGTGAAAGGTACAGATCGTGCTGCTCTAACCGTTCGCGAGCGCACAGCGCGGCGGGATCGTGCGCCTTCGCGCCGCCGCGCAGCGTCGCCGCCTGCAGCTCCAGAGCTGTCCTCTCCCAGGCGCACTGCTCCCCTGCAGCGCCAACGCTCCCTCCTCCCTCATTCCACTGTTGGACGTTGACGGAAAGAAACTTCTCTTCAGCTCTAACCACCGCAAAATATTGTCCTGAACGCTGCGACTTTAGAGGGAAAAGCCGCCTGCGGCAGCGTCCAAGCTCGGGACACTTCGGGGAGCGAGGGGCTGAAGCCCCGTCCGCATGCGCGGCCCGGCCGAGCGAACCGCGTTCCTTCGCGCGGGACCCCGGCATGGGCGTCACAGCGGCGCCCCCTGGTGGAAGGACTTGCAACGTCTTCTTGGTTCAAGTTCAAAGAGCTGCTCTGAATTAAAAAAGAAACTGAATTCTGCCTGTAAAACCCAGTTGCTAGGGTTAGGTTTTTCAAACTGAGCAAGCATCCAGGCAGCAGCGGACGTGCAAGAAAATACAGCAGGAAAGGAGGCCCGAGGGCGCGGGTCTCACGTGGCCATGTCGGCACCCGTCGGGAGGGGCGCGCGCTCTCCAAGGTGCTGAACCCCGGCTGGCCCTCGGGCGGGCCCTGCTCTGGGCTCCTCTTGGGGACCAGCCGGCAGCCCTAACCAGGCTGCTAGCCACGCCCTCCTGCCCCCAGTCTCAGAGGTGGGCGCCAGGATGGGACCCGCGACCGTGAGGGGGAAGGGCCCCTGGGAGTGACCTTCCTCGTTGCAACACTTTCCGCAGTGACAGCGCTCCAAGACACTCCGCAGCCAATGCCTTTTCTGGTTTCAGCTTTCTCATCCCTCCCTTTCCAACTGTGCTACCTCCCTCCGGACAAGCCGCCACCTCCAGGCGGCGCTCGCAGGGAGGGGCACGCCACTGAAACGTTGGCCACAGCCTGCGTGGTGACCAGTGGGTTGAATGAAACACCTGCCCTTCCCCGCCCAGGTCGGGGGAGGTCACCTGCCACCCCCTTCGCCGCTTTCAGCCTGATCCCACCAGTTCACCGTAGCAACGGACATGCATTTCGCACGCACTGCATCTCACGTGAACGTGCTGTTCTTCCCTGGATCTCCGTGCCACCGTACCTTCAAACCTTCGGTGACTGTCATAGTCCTCGGAGCAGGGCACCTCGATGAACCTGCCGGGCAGGACCTCGCCGCGGTGAGCCAGGACCTCGGTGACGCCGTCATCGGCCCCCAGGCTGCCCCAGAGCAGGAGAGCGGCTAGCGCAGCACAGGTGGCCAGGCCGGCGGCTCGCAGCCACTTCCTCCGCAGCTCCCGCAGCGCCCGGGCGCTCTTCACACTGAGGACAGAAAACAGGACCGTGGTGGCCTGGCTGTGCCATGCATGCTGAGAAGGCAGACCGCGACGGCCAGGGGCCATGTCCCCAGTTGGTCACAGCCCTAAGCTGTCCCCACATTCACTGTTCTCAGCCCTCAATCAATCCAGAGGCACCCGCCAGGTGAGGAAGACGTGGTGGGGACCGTGCCCCTGTAGGACCAGGCCGGGCTCACTGTGCCCCTCACTGACGCCAGAGGGCAAGCTCACGGAGAAGCTGTCCGGGGAGCCCTACCAGAGTCTGTGGCACGATTCACATCACCTGCATCTGAAAATGACTGCCCCAACGCCACACGTGCGCCCCCAGAGTGTGTGCACGCATGCGTGCACGGGCACACTCACACAAACTAAGTTAGGTTTGAGTCAAACCCACGTAACTAAAGCCACAGCCAGCCAGAAAAAGAATACAAGCACGACAGAAAGTTAAACGCTTGCACAGCCCAGCGTCGTGTCTGTGGGTCACGCTGCTCGTGCTGAGGCTGCATGCATGTGTCTCTGTGTGTCTGTGTAGTGCACACCCGAGCACGTGTCTGCACCTGTGTGTAACTGAGCAGCTGTGCACTGTGTCGTCCAGGAAAGGGCTGGTGGCTGCAAGGCTTGAAGGGTTGGCAGAAAAGACACCAGGGTACCCCTTCTGGAGATGCTCCTTGTTTTTCAAGTACATAATTAATTCCGGAAAAGCAGGAAGCTTGCCTTCTATGTTTATGTCCCTCAACACCTCGCACTGCTATACAAATAGTTCCAACCAAACAAGTCCCAAGGTGGGCACGGCTCCTTCAGACTATGTTGGGTGGACACATCATCACTTTAAATAGAGATCATTGACACCTGGTGGGGTCTGCCCAGCTCACAAAGCTCCCCACCCCTAGAGCTGCTGTCCGGCCTCTAGCCACCTGGCCCTGTGATTAGACTGGGTGGATGCCTGACGCCCGTGTGCCCATCTTTTCTCTTCCCCAGGCTTTCGGAATCGGGCAGGGAGACTGCCAGCCCTTCGCATCGGAAGGCGGCTGAAACCCTAACCTGCGGGGGCACAGCCGTGGGCGACAGTTCTCCTGGGACAGCCTGGCTGCTGAGGCAGTAGGGGGGCGGGGAGCGGGAGGCGCTGAGGGAGACAGCAGAAGATACAGCTTCAGGGTCGCCGCAAACTAAGCCCCCCCTCCCCCGTTCGAGGCGAGCTGCTAAAAACAGAAGGAGGCTGCGTTTTCAGTTTCTGAGCAAGGTCCATGGCCTCTGGAGCAAGCACCACAAGGCGGTGTGATTCGTCTTGCGGTGGCCAAAATACGCCCGGCTCTGAAAGCTTCTGCAGAATCCCCTCCAAGACCACGTTACGAGACGGTCGCTCATCCACCCATCGTGCAGAACTCTGTGGAATGCCGCTAAGGAATGCCTCACAGAGACTAGCCTGGGAGCCCCCGGCCGCCAGCGGGAGGCCGGCGTGGAGTCCCCTGCACGCATGGGGCAGGGGAGTCAGGGAAAGTATCTGGCGGGGGACCCTCGTCCACCCCGCGCCACCGCCTCCCAGCCCCAGCTGGCCGCGTGGACCGCGGGCGCCGGCGGCGACGGGACTGTGCAGGCCACCTTCCCTGAAGGCCCCGCCCACGTGGCCACACCCACACGCGGTCCCGCCCACGACAGGCCCCGCCCTCCGCCCGGGCCACGCCCACCTCCGCTCCGGCCCCGGCGCCTCCCGGCCCGCGCGCTACCGCGCCGCCCCGCACCTGCTCGGGCGCCGGCGCTCGGCCGCCCCGCTGCCCTCGGGCGCCTTGGGTGCGCCCCTCCTCTGAGGCGCCATCGGGCCAGCCCGCCGCGGAGCCGGGCCTAGCGGGAGCCGCCCCGAGCCCGGGACGGACGCCGGGAGACGGAGCGCGAGGCTGGCGCGGCCGGGACGGAGCGACGCGCTCGGCCGGCAGCCCCGGGCCGGCAGCAGGCCCGAGCAATCGCAGGCCGAGCGCCGAGCACCGCGGCGCACCCCGCCCGGCGCAGGTCCTCCCGCCCCCGGAACCCGCCGAGCGGGCAGCGTCGGTCCGAAGTGCGTCCCCGCCCCGCCGTGCGCCCGCCCAGGGTCTCCGCGCCCCGTTGGGGGGTCTCCCAGCCCTTCCCTGGGGTCTCTGTGTCGTGCCCGGGGGGGGGGGGTCTCCGCGCTTCCAGCCCGGGGTCTTCGTGCTCCGTTCTTGGGTTCTCTGCGCTCTCTTTAGGGGAGTCTCCCAGCCCTTCCCTGGGGTCTCCGCGCGCCCCTCCCGGATCTGTGCCCCACCTGAGGGCGCTGGCACCCCGGTGCTCAGTACGCATGTACCCCAAGGCCCTCTGCTTTGTGTGCAGCTCTCAATTTCCCTTGAGAACCTTCGGGCGGGTGGGTGAGGAGTGAGAACTTACCCAGCCCTGGCAAGACCTCCCGTTCTCAATCAGCGGAGTCGGCAGTGAGAGTCATTCATGAGGATTACGCCTGAAGAAGGTGAGTAATTTACGATTGGGGTGTGGGGGGACCTAGGATTCATTGGACTAAAAAAGAGCTGTGACCGCCCTCCTGAACCTGGGGAAATAGGTGCCGTCGGAGTCCACTCAGGGCCCTCGGTGCCGGAGGGACCAGGACAGCTGCAGACCGACCCGTCAGCCTGACACTGGCCCGGGTCTGAAGTCATCCGCTTCCACAGACCGCGCCGCAGGGAACCAGGGCGAGCTGGTCGCGCTCCGGAGGAGATGCAGACCTCTCTCCCCCTCTTCCTTTGCACGGCGCGGGGGCGGGGGCTGGTGAAGGTGAAGGGCTCAGACGCGTCTGCTGCAGGTGGGGTGTCGCTGCTGTGTTTACCCCAGTGTTACAGCAGTATCAAGGTCTGCTGGGCACCAGAGACTCACACCACACTGCAGACTGGAAAGAGTTCCTTTCAAATCCATGCCCTGGAAAATAGACTTTAGAACAGTTCAGCTTCAAAAGCATGGCAGCTTTCAGCATGCTTTTTTTTTTTTTTTTCCCCCTAATAAAACTCGTTCACCCCTCAGCTGGTAACTTAGATCATTGCCTTAAGGATTTTGTCATTGAGATGGTGTTGAGTATGATTTTTTCCACTCCGGCTGGTTGGTCCTGTGGCATTTCAGGTCCTCTGCTGAAGTGCAGACTCCACGGCAGGGTTTGTGAACCTCTGTGCGGAATGAATAGCTTGAGCTCCGGAACCACACACGTGACCAGTATACCGAGATTTTCTATCTTTTTTGCCGTTAATCCTTCGTGTTTTTACGATAGATGGAGAAAAACAAGATTTCGCTATTTCCCAACCGTTTCATCATCACTAGGTTCTTTAAGATAAACTGCTCAGGCCCGATACACTTGTGGCTCATTCATTTTTCAGATTATCAATGGCCTCTTTTAATTAATTATTTTTGCCTCATTCTTTTTTAAAATTACAGTCAACATGGAAGCAGGAGCACAACTTAGTTATTTAGCATGTCAGTGGCCTATTTTAAATCCTAGAGCGTTTTCTCTGTGCCAGAGTGAAAGTTTGCAGTCTCTTCCTCCATACAGCCAAGCTGACGAGCTCTAGAGCTGTAAATTATTTTTAATGGTATCCAAAGTAAAATAAAATCGAGGGTAAATTTTCTAAAGAAACACATCGTGTGGCCTGGAACACGTTTAGAGGTATCTGCCTGCCTGTTTTCACTGGCATGGTACAGATAGGAAACTATTTTGCAGTCCTTCATGTTTTCACAGGTGACAGCCATCCTACAAGGAAACTGGCAGTATGCTATTCTAGCAGCAAATCACAATTGAGTAGCAGCGGTCCCTCTGTTTGAACGTGGGGGGACATCTCGATTTGTGTCGGGGTGGAGTGAGCTTCCCCGTGGTTAGTGTTTGAATGGGAGTGGAAGCAGAAAGCAGAAAGGGCAGAAAGAGGCCCGGCCCGCTCACAGCCCCGAGTTTCTCCGCCAGGAAGAAGTGCCCTGACAGGAGATTTGTGTCGTGTGACCTCATGGAAGACGGCGAGATGTCAGGCTCCTCACCGTTTCAGATGCGACTCGTTCATTTGGACCTGAAGGGAGCCCCGCCGAAGGTCTCGTACCTGTCAGAGGTAGGAGCCGCCTTCCACCTGCGGGTCGCCGTCGCGTGGGCCTGGTCTTCACGGCGTCAGCAGTGTTCTGAAACGTGCGCTTAGCGCTGCCACGGGGTCTGGGCGGGGTCACGGCGCTGGCGGTGGCCGACGTCCCCTCACAGAACAGACGGCAGCCAGGTCAGCGGAGGAAAACAGGAAGCGCAAAGGAAACCCATGGCGTCTTCCTCATGGGCTGATCTGCGTCCCTCGGAATGACACCTTGAAACCCTGTCCCCCGTGCCTGTGGGGGGACGCACCTCGGGAGTAGGGTCTTTGCAGACGCCGTTGGCATGAGATGAGGTCGTTTGCATCTTTAATTTACAGTCGGGTATTGATTACCCATCTGGTGAAGTATGGGCGGCTGATTTTTAGTTCTTCCATCCGGCACGTCCCAGATTCTTGGGGAAACTTTGAGAACACGTCAACAAGAGTGTCACAAGTCACATGAACGTACGACGGCCCTCACCTGGAGATGCATCGCTGTCAGTGCCCACAGTGTGGCCTTTGTCACCCTGGCTGTGACAGCAGACCGGAAGGCGGTCCCAGCTGTGTGTGGTAGACGTCACCTAGTCCTAGAAACCCTGGAGGATGGAAGTTCATGCCCTTTGAAGCAAAGAGGGAATGGGGTGGGGGCTGGGCGAGGCCCCGTGAGGTCGCAGGGACCAGCGCGCTCTCTGCCCTTTCACCTCCGCCAGGGTTCCTCCCAGGCGCTCACCACCAACCCTCCAGAGCCCCGTGGGTCCCCACGGCCCCCGCCCCAGCCGAGCTCAGAGGCAGCTCTGCTTTATAGCTGGCGGCCCCGCCCCTCCGTCAGCCGGCGCGTCCCTACCTTAGAGTTTCGTTTGTTGTAACAGAGCACACGTTCCAGGGTAGAGGTTTACGGGGGATACGAGCATCAGCTACAGCCCACGTGCCTCACTAACAGTCCACGTGCGACACGCGTGTCTCCGTTCAGGCAGCCCCCCTTCATGACAGCCCCCTTTTCCCCGCAGATACTCCCTCTGTTCCGTGCCCTGGGTGCGAACGGCCTCCTCATCGAGTATGAGGACATGTTTCCATACGAGGGCCCCCTGAGGCTGCTGAGGGCCCAGCACGCGTACAGGTACCGTGCTGCCCGCGGGGGCGGGGGGCGGGCGGGGCCAGCGACGACCTCACGGCGCCCAGCCTGTCCTGGTCCCTCTTCTTAAATAAAAATAGAACATGTTCCCTGAGAAGAGTTTGGGAACGTTTAAAAGAGAAAGTAAGCATGACTGTGACCCCCGCACGGAGGAGCGGCGAGCCGGGGGTAGGCGTGGAGTGCACGGGGTCCCCCGACAGGTTCACGCCGAGGGCGGAGGGCTGCGCTGCAGCCACAGCAGGGTCCTCACGGGGATGGGAGGGTTCAGGGGGAGAGGCTCGGCCCCTGTGGAATCAGAGACGGGGCCCCGGGGCACCCCACCTGGCTTTGAGATTATGGCGTGTCGCAAATCAGTGATGTATAGCTCCAGAGAAGAACGGGCAAAGGATGTCAGTTGGCAGATAGATCCCCAAAGACGAAATAAAAATGGCCAATAGAAATGAGCCTACTATAGCAATAAATCAACAATGAAATGCCATTTTGGCTACCAGATTGGTAAACCTTTAAAAATTATAATGCTCCGCCTTTGTGAGGGTGAGGAAAAGCAGACCTCCCGCTGGTGGGCTGTCAGGAGCCCGGCCGTCCTGGGGGCCGTTTGGCTCTGTGTCAAAACCCCGAAGCGTTCAAGCCCCCGTCCTCTCGGGGAAGGGGCGAGCCGCCCAGGTGCTGGTGTTCTGCTGCTGCTGCTTTTCTTCCCACGATAACACATTTTGCTCATTTGTTTGTTTTCTTAAGTGATAAAGATACCAGGGTTCCTGTGAAACTTGAAAAAGTACATGTTGGGTAAAGACAGAACATTATACAATCAATGCATTCATAGACGTAATTAACTTAAGAGATGGTTTGGAAACATACAAAAACTGGAAATAAGTGGCCTTCTTTGTGCAGTAAATCCATAAATGACAGCTCGTGTGGAGGGGCAGTCACCAGAGCGCTAGCTCTGGGCAGCCCACACCAGCTTCCTCCGGAGGGGGATGGGCTCCCACAGGGCGAAGGCACACCACCAGAATCCCCACGGGGGGAAGTCACACCACCAGAATCCCCACGGGGGGAAGTCACACCACCAGAATCCCCA